>JAVXUM010000004.1:3207729-3220439 GCA_035590655.1 Pouteria glomerata
CTAAAATATTTATACTCATTGTGTTTAAAAATATCTTCTTGAAACATAAATAAATACAATTTTCTCAAAAATATTTTGCATTGAAACAAACAGATGATTGTAACTTTCTTTATAAAAGAAAATGCTTGAAAAAAAATACATTTACAAAATAGCTAGCTAGTCGAATTAATCACTTTTCTATTAGGGTTGGTCACGTGTTTTAACTGTTCAAGCTTGATTCATGACTTTAATTAGTTCGATTTACAACTCGTTAAAAATTAGATTTAAGTTTGAATCGAAAATTTATAAGTTAACTTGATAAAATAATATATATTTTTATAATCTTTAATTTTAGAAAATAAAATATGTTGATAAAAAAATGTATTTACTAAATAGCTAGCACATGCATCTTGCCATTCACTTTCAAAATTCCATACTCATTCTACACTCTTTTCACATGTCCAAAAAAAATTGTTGGGGACAAAAAAGAAAAAAATTAAGGAAACGTTTGAAACTTTGACGAGGATGTTTTATTAACAATAATCCTGACGGCACTCTAACCTTCATTCAGCACTAACCAGAAGCCAATTTTTCCTAATACCAGCGCGTCGACGGTTTTAATTACGCGGTTGAGTTGCAATTGATAAACTATCGTGCGTGGATTACGAATTACCAATTAGAAAGGGACGACGACGAGGAGCCAACAAAATGCGCGCGGCAGTGTGTAAAATCAAGATTTGGACTTTTTGGACTTTTGACTTTATTATCCTTCGGTACTTGATTTGTACGGAGTCGCACCATTAAAATAATATTTGACCATGTTATTCATACAGACATATATATATATATAAGGTATATTTAGAATGATAAAAAAAATAAAATAAGATAAATTATAAATTTATAATTCATGCAATAAAAAAGAAAAAATCATTGTAAAATGTTACTTTTATAACATTATTTTTTAACAGTATTTTACAATATTCAAAACGCTACTGCTTTTGAACCATTTTTGGACCAACTTGTAAAGCCCGCAAAAAATTTCTACCCTTGAAAAGCTTTTGAAGATAACACCTCCACCAATCCTTGTCTGCTACACACACAGTTGATGGCTTGTCAGCCAATTCTATGGCAGCAGTTGAGTTTTTATTGTCGAAAGTTCACCGAAATCCAACTCATTTGGTTCTCATTTGATTATTGGAAAGTTTGAAACCCTCGATTAGCTGACAATTTTGTCTACTTCTCTATTGTATGTATAATATTTTGTATCGATCTTTTACGATCAGTGGCAGACCCACGTTGAATTAAGGCTTAGCGAGGGTTGTCGTTAGATTTTAATTAATTAAAATCGGTGCCTAACTCTTATTAATTTGAAACATCTAGAGGTTGAGAGTTCGTGCCTTTCTTATCCTACCAATTCTTTTATTTTCTTCTTCTATATTCATTTAGAAGCATTTATATTTATTTTTTTTAATTTTCTTTTATCTTCATCTTTTTTTTTGTTAAAGAAAAAGAGTAACTTACTCTTGTATTTTATGTAAGAAATATTTGATATCAATATATAGTATTTTGTATTTTATTGTATTTTACGCATTTATTTAAAATTTAAATTTTTTTTTGTGATTTGGACTTGCACTAACCCAACTTTCTAGGTCCGCTACTATTTACACTTCATATTATATTATTAGTTTATAATAATTTTTTTAACTTTTTTTTAATATTCCAAAACGACGTTGTTTTGGGCCAAGAACATAAGGAACAAAAAAATCCCAAATCTAATTCACTTTTTACACTCAAATCCTACCCATCTCTCTCTTTCTCTTACCAGTCTATCTCTTTTTTTTACCAGCTGTTTGCCGAATCTTGGAAATAGAAGCAACAGCTTTTTGCCAAATCTTCTTTCCCTCTGTAGATGATATCGCCAGAGTTTATAACTTTGGTGATGCCTCCAAATAATGAGTTTGGAGAAGGAAAAAGAGAATGAGAAAAAAAAAAAAAAGAGAAAGAGAAGGAGAAGAAAAAAAAATAAGAAAAAGTATAGGGTGGAGATAGTGAACGCGAACAAGAGGTATAGATTGATCCTTCAAACAAAGGGTGTGATGAGATAAATACTATTCAAGATGGAAAAGATGTGACGGAGAATTGTGAAGATAGAGTTGAAGAACCCAAGGAGTGGATGACATTCGACACATTAGAGGATGCTTATCTATATTACTGTAGATATACCAAAGAAAAAGGGTTTATTGAGTCTAAAAGAACAAGTAAAAATGGAAGAGATGGAAAGTTGATGGATATAACTCGTTTATGCAGTCGTGCTGGAAAAGTGACAGTGAAAACAAGCAATCCGGTTAAACCACGACCACAAACAAGAATTAATTGTCTAGCTCATATTACATTTGTTATAAACTAGAATGGAAAGTGTAAGTTAAACTAGGTTACTTTGGAGCACAATCATGAATAAAGCTCTGGAAAGGCAAGATATTTTAAGAGTAATAGAGTACTTGATGAACATGTAAGAAGAAGACTTGAATTGAATGATAAAGCTAGAATTAAAATACACAAGACTTATGACTTACTTTATATCGAGGTTGCGGGACGTGATAAGCTTTCATATCTTAAGAAAGATTGTTGGAATTATTTAGACAAATAACAAAGACTATGACTTGTGGAGGGAGATGCTGAAGCAATGCATCGGCATTTCATAAAAATAAAAGCCGACAATTCTGACTTCTTTTTTGGAATAGATTTGGTAGTAAGGGTTGATCAAAGAATGTAATTCGGGCTGATGCATGAAATAGGGTAGCTTGTACGGAGTTTGGTGATTTTGTAACCTTTAACACAACATACTTGGTAAACAAGTATGACCATGCCTTTTGCTCCATTTGTAACCATCAATCATCATGGCTAATCTACTTTATTAGGATGTGGGCTGATTTTTAAATAAGACATAGAGTCATTTTCGTGATTATTTCAAACTTGGATGACATGCATACCGAAAGCAATTATTACTGACTAATATATGGCCATGAAGAATACTATAGAAAATGTATTCCATAACACCTAACATCGGTGATGAATATGGCATATTATGAAAAAAGTGTCTGAAAAATTTAATAGCTACAATGCTTATTAAAAAATTAGGTGGTCCATTAGTGCGGCAATTTATGATTCGCTGACAATAAAACAGTTTGAGAATGCTTGGGCGGGGTTCATCAAAGAGTACTAGTTTCAAAATAACACATGGTTAGAGGGGTTCTATCTAGAGAGTAAACAATAGGTGTTTGCTTATTTGAAAGATGTATTTTGGGTAGAGATGTTATCTACACAAAGAAGTGAGAGTATGAATGCATATTTTGATGGTTACATTCATCCAAAGACAACCTTAAAACAATTCATATAGTAATATGAAAATGCATTAGCGAATAAAGTGGAAAGTGAAAGCCTAAAAGATGTAAAAAGTTGAAACACTTACATCCTATGTATAAGAAAAGGTGAGTTAAAGAAACAATTTCACAATACTTACATGCATGCAAAGGTTAAGGAGTTTCAGGAACAATTTGTCGAGAAGCTTGACTATTTATGTTTGAAGACAAAAGAAAGTAATATTGTGTTTGAATATGAGGTAAAACAATCGATTACATTTGGAGAATGAGAAGAACAATATACAAAAGAAGTGTCATTTATTGTCCATTTTAATGCTAAAACCAATGAAGCGCATTGTAATTGTCAATTATTTGAGTTTAGAGGAATGGCATGTACACATCAACTGATATTGTGGCATCAAATGAGAATTCTAAGAGTGCCTGACAAGTACGTGTTGAGAAGATGGAGTAAAAATGTGACAAGGGTCCATACTAAAGTTCGGATTTGTTATGATAAGTTGTCAACATCAATTGAAGCACATCGGTAGGACAACATGTGTAATCTCTTTAATGAGGTTGCTAATTTAGCGGAGGAATCGCAAGAGAAGTGTGATATGGTGATCACATGGCTTCGAGAACTAAAACAAGAGTTAATGCAAGCTTCAGTTGTGGTTCAAAGTAATGTCGTTTCACTTGGTGACGGTATGAGTACTCAAGAGAAGGATTCTTTTTCACTTGGAGATGGGATTATACCTTCTAAACAAAGCACAAACATGTTTGATCCGGAAGGTAAAGAACAAAAAGGGAGACTGCCGACAAAAAGGAGAATCAGTGTTGTGAAAAAAACTATTAAAAAAAAAAAAGACAAACAAAAAAGAAGTCATTGACAAACCAAATATCCAAGGTATAAGTTCTTAGGCTATGTTTGATACATAGAAATCGAATAAAATAAAATGGTATAAGAGGTGGGAATGGAATCTAAGTGGGAATAGAATGAAATGCTCATTCCATTCATTTATTTAGTTGCCAACATGAAAATAATGGGAATGAAATAGACATTCAAATTTTCGTAATTTGATTATATGTTTTAAATATAATAAAATAAAATTACTAACATTAACTTATTTAAAAACTATAAAAATAAATTTTATTTTCAGAATACGAATTTGAGCAAACAAGAACCCAGGGTATAATAGTTATTTTACAATTTATGTTTGAATTGGGCAAAAATTTTTTAACTCATAAGGAACATGTCAATAAATATTTTTTAGTCTTTTGGAATGTCTACAATACAAATTTGGTCTAAAAACAGGCTTATAGACAAAATAGTCATTTTATAATCTGAATTCAACTTTGACTAAAATTTGTTAATTTATTAAGAAATATGTTAAGTATATTTTTTTAATCTTTTGGACAACTTAAAATGCGAATTTGGACAAAGAATAGTTCAAGAGTAAAATAATTATTTTACAGTTTAAGTATTTTTTTAATTATCAGAAAAGACATCAATAATTTTTTTTTTAATCTTTTGGGAAGCTTAAAATGTAAATTTTGGAAAAGCTAAACTCGAGAATAAAATAGTCATTTTACAACTTGAGTTTATATCGGATCAAAATTTGCTTAATTATTAAATGATATGAAATAATATTTTTTTAATATTTCAGAAGGCCGAAATATAAATTTGAAAAAAAATAGACCTAAGGTTAAAACAGTCATTTTAATACCCGGGTATGGATTTAGTTTGAAAATAAAGTTAATGGATAACATAGTTACTTTACAACCTAAGGAAATAATTGAGCAAAAATTTTTTATTACAAAGTAGTTGTTTGTTTTTTGTTTTTACCTTTTTTAATTTTTTGTTGTTTATTAGTTAATATGGTATGTAGATTTGTTAGATGAATGTCATGATACTTAAATTATTTGCTAATTTGAGGAAGTTGAGGATATTGCAATTAGCCATCATATAGGGATACAACAGAATGTTATAAATTTAAATGTAAGAAACTTTGGATTATTTTTTTTTTGGTAAGTAAGTATAATTTAGATTAATGAGAAAATATATATAATATCAAGGGATAAACCCCCGTATACAAAATCTTTAGGTTAAGGTTACAAAAGGGTTCCCCCAACTATAACGTAGATTCACATTAATATTTATTTTTTTAATAGTAAAAGTTGAGAAACTTTTAATCTCACTTCACGCTTGATATTACTAATCACTCTTGGTTCTTTGTTTGATACTACTTTATAAATACTTGAGTTTCTTTCTTGCCATATATGGTATATCATCATAGTCTATACAATTTTACAAATAATACTAGTAAAGCACTTCCTATTGAATTTGCCAGATGCTCATTCAACTTATGGAACATAAGTGACAAATAGAGCTCCAAAGGATAAAACTCTGCCTAGGAATATGCTTTGGAAACCACAACAAATAATGCCAAATAATTTTGGGAGAATGATCTCTTAGTGCTTCCAAGTGGAGGCTAGACTATAATTCTCATGCCTAGAGGCAATCCATATGAACTTATCAGGTTACGCTGAGACAGGGCTATCATCAGTAGGATTTGTTTCTATAATTTCCTTTAACTCCCACGTAGTAGGAAATGGCCAAGCCCATTGATCATTGGAGATAACTTTAGATACTTTGGAGTTGATAGAAATTCCTACATCGTAGGTTATTTTGTTGCCAAACTTAAGAATTATTGGCCTAAGTGGATGCCAATTAGAATACCATAGAGAGATTGAGTTGTCATTGCCAACTTTGTACTTAGATATTTTGATTGCCTCGTCCCAAAGCCTGAGAATTTTACGCCAGGGCCAAGAACAATCAACTAGGATCTTAATATCCCAAAAATATCTACCTTTTAGAAGATTTGTATGACACTATGCTACCCAAAGAGAAGGTTTTTTGGTACATATGGCTCACAAGTGACGCACATTGCTGTTTTGTTCCATTCATCAAGCCTCTTAATACCAAGTCCAACTTCATTCTTCGGCTGACAGACATCTTCCTAAGCAACTCTATTTCCACCTTCATTTTTGATATGCCAAGTTTTGTGATCTTTCAAGAATTTGAGCTGTTGCTGGTTTTTGTTGAAATTTATCATAACTAAAACTAATTGTGAAAATGTAAGAATTTTTTTTTTTTTTTTATATATATATATGGGAGTCATTTACGTCAATTCCTTTTGATGTCAAATGGATCTTTTAATGTGGATGAGTGTTTTCTCTTTACTTTTTTCTTTTTTCATTAGGTATACAAACAGTCGATGCTTCAAATTATTATTTTTTTTTGAAAAGGGCAAATTCATACTTTATTTTTAATTTTAGAAGATTGAGGAGATTATGGTTGACCACCATATCGGGACACAAGAGTGTTACAAATTTAAATGTAAGAAACTTTATTTTAAATTGCACAACTTCCTATTTTATGTAATTATTATTGAAAATTATTATTTTTTTTTTATCTTTGGACAGAGTCACTCTACTTACACGAGACACTCAATGTGGCCAAACATGATGCCCCATAACATGCCATCAAATATGGCATAAGGCAATAGCATCTTTCCATTTTCTCAACCTTTATGTCTAACCAGGGAAGCTTGAACCAATTTATGCCTTGTTTTCCAAATTCACAAAAATTTTTTAAATGCTTAATTTCGAATAGGGCAATCAAATATTGCAGATAGTCAAAATATTTTGGCAAGTCAAGATTAATGTTGGAAAAGACCACAACTAAGTCAAATTTGGGGAAGGGAAAAATCAAGTTTTATGAAAATAATGAACAAGATGGAACATAGTGAAGAGTAATTGAAAGATGATTAAATGAGACATGATTAAATGAAAAGTGTTTTTGCTAATGTATTTTTTTTTTGTGCGCACTTTATGTATCTAATGATATTGGCACTTTTTGTTCTATCAGTAATTTTTACAAATTTTTGTTTTATTTGTAGTTTATTCTTGCTTATTCGGAGACTTGCTAAAAATGATTTTTATGTTTTATTGTGATCGAGGATAAACTTTGTATAAGATAGTTTTATAAAAATTTTGGCAAAGTCTTTCCTATTTTTAGTCCTAGCCCAACGTCTCGCGTTTCATTCAGTACAATAAGAGCAATAACAAACATCATATCAAGTTATGCACATGCTCATGCCGGCCATTTCTCATTTTAAATAACCATTCACAAGCCACATTCATAGCTAAAAACTTGACAAAATAATAGCCATCTAAACTTGAATTTGTATTGAATGTTTAATGCAATAACATCATTTAAGTACAAGTTATAAGTATAAGTTACAAGAATGACAAGAGGTTAATTAAAACAAAAAAAAAAAAAATAGAACTAGTCTTTGCTGTTGATGAATTATGCTCTTGTTGTAATTGATGGTGTTGCTGAGGCTAAAGATGTTGAATTTTTTTAAATTCGTTGAACTCGATCAACATTATTCTGACCACCTAACAATTGATAGCATGCCAGTACCAATAGATGGCTTATTTTTTACATTTATTAAGATAGTTTTCAACTTCATGCAAATCAAACAATTGAAAAGTTAGTTCCATCTAGTAGCAAAGAAAAGCAATAGATCTATCCCAACATATCACGATCCAGAAAAAAAACACAACAAGAAAATCCTAAAAAGTTAAAATGAGCCTAAGCAGAATAAAACAGTAAAGGAAGAGAGTTGAAATGCATAATTGGAAACAAAAGGGAAATTAATCAAGCTAACGTTTTCACTAACCTCTTGCCTAGCCTAAATTGTGCCTTAATGACCCTTCCCAGTTGGTATACCCAATAGGTAACTATGTTGGGTTTCAAGTTTTGTGGCAATCCATTTCCCAAACTTCTCTTGCCTCACAATTATCATTGCTTCGTATCATTCCCCGGTTATTTCCCTAAGCTTCCTCACTTCAAACCTTTTTACTTTATTATTATTTACACGAAAATCTTGTTTGCTACAGAGAAACTTACAATTAATAATTCACTCACCACAACTTGAATGATGGCAATTGCCAACACGGATAATAAAGCCAACCCGTTTTGCATATGCATCATAGTACGTCATGATAGTATTCCATTCCCATGTCAAAATTTAATATTCAATATTCAATATAAAACAATATCAAAACTATATGCAATTCGCATCTATGAAGGAAACTATAAAAACAAAGAAGTTGAAGCATTCAAGCATTCAAACTTTATTTTTCCCTCAAGGTAGAGCACAAGTGTTATACTGTAAAAATCTCATCAGACAACTTCACAAGTTATGTGCTTGTTTTAGAGAATCACAAAACATGATTATGCTTATTTGAATCTGAAACCATATGTTAGCAACCACCATAATAATTTATCAAGAACATCTTCATTTGCTACTAACAGCAAGAAAATATTATAATAACAAACATTAAGATAATTTGAATTCATTACACTTTAGTTTAGAATGTAATAAAAATGAACTAAAAGTTTTCTTTATTAAACTAAACTAGATTTCTAATTTGCAGTAAATACATCGCCCAAATTTGACAATCCATATTAAATTCTATTATACAAAGAATCATTTACACATAAATTTGCATTCAACCAAATTACCTACTTCTGGGAAACTTTGATTTGCCAATAAATTGATTACACCTTCTTTCTAACAAAACCCATCACAATTGTTTGGATATTGAATCTTGACAAAGCATCCCTAAACTAATTCTAACATAAAATACACACATAACCCACTTCACAGATAAAATTCAAATTATTACCTAACTCAAAGACTCTTGATCGAAACCAAATTAATATGCAAGATTATCACTTTTCTGTCTACCAATTAAAGATTTGAGCAAAGCAAATGGCTAAAATTCTAGGGTTTTAAGTTTCTCTTCCCTCCCTTAGAAGCGATCATGTGGTTTCAAGATAGCTTAATGGAGAGAAAGAGAGAGAATGAGAGTTACTTAGGAACTTTAAAGCATTGTCTTTGCCATGTTGTCCTCGATCTTGAGCCCGATGTAGCAGGAAGCGTCGAGGACGAACTCAAAGAGGGTCTCTCTAGTGTTAGAGTGGACGAAACAAGCCGGCAAAGAGGTCGCTAGAGTTGGAGCCACTCGCCGCACTTGCAAGATAGGGTTTTTTTCACGTATTTTAGGTCTAGAACGACGTCATTCGAAATGTTGTTAAAAATGTTGTAAAAATTTGTTATAAACAAAACAAAATTCCTCTTATTATTTGGTATTGACTAGTACATAATCATACCATTAAAACAATGTTTGATTGAGCTATTCATACATACATACGTACATATATACATACACATATAAGATGTATTTAGTATGATAAAAAGTGAGATAAAGTAAGATAAAATGAAATAATTTATGGGTTCGTAATTCGTGCAATGAAATAAAAATAATAACTTTTAGAAATTTTTAGAGATTTATAAAGATTATTAGCAAACTAGAGTCATATAAACAGAGGCGGACCCATCCTATGCCGAGGGTGGGTGACCACCTGCACTGAAAAATTATAAAGTCCAATTCGATCCGACTCAACCCAACTCGACCCCTAAAAAGCCCTATCCGCTAACCTGTCTCCTGATTCTTATTTCTTTAGTCTCATTCTCTACAAACTACGACACACACACACTCTCTCTCTCTCTTTCTCCGACAGCGACCACTAGCGGTGTTGGTAACCACTAGAAGTGTTTTTTCTGATGCTTCACATGTCACTTCATATGTCCACAAATTAGTCAGGTAAATAAGTAATCTTACCTGTTAGATTATAGGTTACGCTGCAATCTTACTTGTTAGATTCTAGGCTACGCTAACTTAGATTACGATGATTTAAGCCTACATTAACTAAATTTTCTAGGTCTGCCACTGCATATACGACAATTCGCCAATTGGCTCAACCAACTTGGATTTACTATTAATAATTTATAAAATAAGTTAACTAGCTTCTTGCAACAAATTAGAACGGAAAAGATAAACACTCACACAGATATATATAAAATGTGTGTTTGGAGAGATAAAAAGTGAGATAAAATGAGATAAACTAAGACAAGTTGTGGGTTCGAAATTCTTACAGTGATATAAAAAGTGAATAATTTTTGAAGATTTTAAGCGTTTGTTAGTAAACCAAACGCACTATAGGTAATGATATGATATAGATAAAAAAAATTATAAAAAATATAATGTTGATAAATAAATCTATATAATGAAACAACAATAAAACATAAAGGTTTTTGAAAATATTCATCTCAAAAATTAAAATCCAATTATTAAGAATTATTATTTTTTTCATTCAATGTTTAAGATATTTTTATATTTTTAACTTCCCACTCAATTCTTATTTTAGTAGACTTACTATCATCTATCTCACAAAATGATTTAGACATTTTAGATTTCAATATATTTTAAGGGTTGAGATCATATGTTAATCAAAGCTACTAACTTAAATTTCACCCAATTATGATTTCTATAAAATTGAACCTTCTAAATTAAAGTATTAAAATTTGTATTTTCTTTTATAGTACTTAAAAAAAAGTAATTAGAGAGAAAGACCGAAACAAATGTAGTAACTGCTAAGGTTTAAAGTTTAAAAAAAAAAAAATTAAAACTCGTGGATTACCATAGTTTTTTCAAATTTTTTCAAAGTTTCAACTATATAAGAAATTTAATACTAATTTTATTCAGTACTGTAGATATGAGTTATTGCTAGTTATTTTAAATTGTAAAATTGTGAAATAAAGTGTATAAATTGTGAAAAGTATATTAATCGATTTAATATTCAAGAATAATATTATCTCTTCTTAAAAGTAATATTATTTCTCTGTTATTCTTAACACCAATGTAACTTATTATTCTCTTCTCAAGTATTTGATATTTTCTTTATTGAAAATTTTAAATCCGCCCCCATTAATACGTATATAGGTATCTCCATAATTTATCATAAATAATTTTGATCATATATGACTCTAAAAAGATTTTTAATTTATTTAAGTATTCCACACAATTCATCACACATAAATACGGTAGAGTTTCTAGAATTTTTTTAATATATTCAAAAAATCAAAAAATTGAAATGTCGTGTTTAAGTTCAAAGAGAATTGCCGCGTTATCAGTATTTCAAAATCTTTGGAGGCCCCGTGCACGTGATGGTCCTACAGATAGATGATTTTGCATTTTTTTTAATTCTAAAATTATTATACACAAATGTGATTTATTTGGGAACTTCAGAGTGGCATTTGGTATATTTGTTTTGGATTTATTTTTTATTTTATATTTTTAAAATTAATAAAAATAGCTCAAAACGCATTAATTTGATTACTTGTATTTTCAAAATCTGTTTTAAAAAATAAAAAATAAATTTACATAAAATGCAAAATGACAAAAATCATTTTGAGTGTTTTTAACCCAAAACACAGAAAATCTTAAAAAACGAAAAACAAAAATTTCAAACCAAATATATTTTTCTATTTTTTTTTTATTTTGAGATTTTCGAAACATAAAACACATAAAATAGAAAATAGGAGATAAAAACAAAAAACAAAAAATAGAAATACAAACCAAATGCATTTAAGATTTTGACTTATCTAAATACTTTTCACAATTTATTACTAGAAGCAGATGCGTACTATGTTTAATTTGTATTAAAATTTTATTATAATTAAAACAAAATAATTTAAAAAATAAAAAAGTGACTCAATTTATAAATAATAAGTAATTAAAGGTATTTAAGTAGATAATAATTAATTAAAAAACATTTAAATAAAATAAAAAAGTTACAAAGATAGTAGGTAGTTAAAAAGCATTTAAGAAAGACAAAAATATAAATGAGTAAAATTATTTAATTTGGTGGCAGTTATAAAAAATTATTTTTCAATATCATTAAAATTTAAAACCGTATTATAGGTAAAAGGGAAAAAAAAACTTCACCAAAAATAAAATTTTATAAATGTTAAAGTTTCGCCATATTCTTAATATTTACTTTATATAAGAATATAGATTCATAAATTTCATTATAGACTTCACTATTCTCGTACATCAAATAAATGAGCGTCTGGTTTGAGCAAAAAAAAAAAAACTCTAAAAATTATTAAAAATCTTTAAAATTTATTTTATTACACGCATTACGAACTCATAACTTATATTAAAAAATTCAATATTTTACTTAAAAAAATATGAAAAAAAAGTTAACCGAATGGATAAATTTTTTTAACAATCATATTCTTTAAGTTGAAATCTTTCAAATGAGTACTATTGTTGCTATTTCATACTATTTTTTTTAATCCGTTAGAACGAATTTGGGAAACTGTTCATACGGTTTTGTTCGGCGGTACAAAAATATTATTATTTTTCTTCAAAAAACTCTGTTAAATGCCAAAC
>JAVXUM010000004.1:3260710-3272924 GCA_035590655.1 Pouteria glomerata
CAAAAATGTCTGTTCAAACAGGTACCTTTTAATTTCAACGGTCAAATTCTAACCGTTAAAATTTTTCAAAAAAAAAAAAACTGTTGTAAACTGCCATTTAAAACTGTTGACCCAAAACCTGTATATTTTGAAAATCTTTAACAGTGTCCAGTGTCACTTAATTAAAGAACAGGTCAAGATAAATGGGTCTTAACCTATAGTCACCTCTATTCAAACGAAGAATTAAATAACAAATATTAAATAATTTATTAACTTTTGAACGCTTAAATACCACTTAATTCTCATATAAATTTTCAAATTATATAGTATTATTAGAAATTTTTTTTTTTTCTAAACATTCTTTTTGCTTGAGTATTTTCTTAGGACATTGTGTACCTAGTTACTTAATTTTTGATATAATCTCGTTGTTTTTTTTTTATATTCTTTTAGACTTTCGAAATAATTTCCTAGCGGTGCAAATCGAAAGGATTGATGACTTTGGGTTTGATTCTTCATCGCCATAGTAAATACAACATAAAACAAAATTTCTTTCTTTGCCTTTAAAAAAAAAAAAAAACAATAAACTGTGGCATTAGTTTAGGAGTGTTTAAAAGAAAAAAATTTAGCAAGAAGTATTGTAAAAATACAGATAATTTAACATAAAAGTGATATGTATTAAAATTTAATTGAAAGAAAATACGAAAAGTAATTAAATTTTAATAAAATTTAGTAAACTTCAATTGCTCAAACAGAGTCTTAATTTAGATACGGGCAAACGATGGTAAAGTGTGATTGGAACAATAATTTAAGGGGAGATAATAAAAGTAGAGAGAAATGGAGTTAACTATGAACTTTTATTCCAAACATTGCCTTAGGAGAGATTATATTTTTGTGGCGTTCACAGAGAGAGAGAGAGAGAGAGAGAGAGAGAGAGAGAGAGAGAGAGAGAGAGAGATGGGGTAGGGTCTAAGAAGATGGTTTCTTGAAATATAGTGTGATATCTTGTATTTATCTACGATAGGATAAAAGGCGTAGGATATGAAATTACATGATCTATTAAATCATATTTTGCTCAATATTAAATGATTAAATTAAAAAATTTTATCTAATGTTTAAAAAAATTTTAATTGGTAATTAAAAGGATTTTCTAAACTACATATATTACTTGCATAGATTTAATTATTTTATTACCAATTTATTAATTTAAATATTCTTACTTTTTTCTCATCTTTGATTCAAAATTTATATACGTGCCTAATATAAAATTTATCAATTTTAATCCAATATAAATAAATACTTTTAGAAAGCTATATTTTTATATAATTTGGGAATAGATCTACTTGCATTATTAATTTATTAAACCATAATTTTACTTTTCTTTTAAATCAGTTAGACTGCAATTACATTTTATTTTAAAACAATTGATTCAAAATTTATTAACTCGGAATTAGATAGAATAATTCATTTTAATTTATGATTTATGATTAAATAATATAAAATTGTAATAAATCAATATTTTTTTATTAAGAGTGCTTGGAAGGCTTATGTGAATTTTTATTATTGCATCCTATGTAAGTCATCCCATGGGACGAGTTTCAGGTGTTGTAGGGATAATGGAGAAATGAACAGTTGGGATTTGATTGTATTTAATGTAATATAATTTTTTATATTTTATATTAATTATATTTTAATTTTTATGTTTATTTTAAAATTAATTTTAATTAAATTAAATTAAAATTATTAAATTAAATACAATTAAATCCTGCTGCAATCCCTTGGAACCCTCATGGGACTTGGTACCCAACTGTGGGATTTGGTAACCCAATGAAATTCGTCATCCTATTCTCACCCCTCAAATTTGGAATTCAATTTCTCATATCACGAGCATAGCTCATGAAACAAACATGTCCGGCAGAAGAAAACTTGGGCTACAAGCCCATCAACAGACCAGGCCCAATCTTAACGACCCATATCCAGATGCGGCCCACATAAACAAGTGGACTGGACATAGTTGGTCACGTCAATCACTTACAGTGTTTAGATATGGAAAATCATTATTCTTCCACAAATGTTTCCTAAGTGGGCAGCATGAGTGCGCAGAATTTCCCTCTATGAATTCGGCGACAAGAACTTGCACTTTAATAATGAGTAGGGCTTAGTTGATGAAGGGAAAAAGTTAGTTTTATTTTTTTGGGTTGTTGGGTATTAATTAGTTAAAAAAGGAATTAATTTTTTTTTTTTATTTGAGAAAGAAAAAAAAGTTAATTTTTTAATAATTAATTTTTTAATTTTTGATTAATTTGACGATTTTATCCTTCATAATTTAAAAAAAAAAATTAGAATTTAAGATGACAAGTTTAATTATTTAAAAAAAAAAGATAAAAAAAATTGAATAACTAGTAGATGAGTAACTGGAAAGATAACAAACAGAACCTAATATTACTCAAATAAAAAAATATACAAGTAGAAATTTCCTTACAAAATCTACGAGTTCCAAGAGCATTTAAGATAAAATACACAATTCTGTAGTTTACGCTACATACAGTTTTAATTTAAACAGTTGAACTCTTACAATTTTGGTCTTAAGTCTTCTTAATTCAACTCTCCCACCCACCACTGCTAAAAGTGTGATTGGAACTATAAAAATTGATAAAATTTATAAATTTATAATTTGTGAAGTGAAATAAAAAAAATAAATTTTAAAATTTTTGAATATTTTTAATAGCTATTAAAACAACCAACATAATTTAAATATCATTCATTAGATAACCACGTATTCAATCGTTATAATTTTTATAAAATATTCCCCATCTTTGCATTCAAGACATGCACACTTGTATACATAATTTAAAGGTTTTTTTTTTTTTTTTAACACAAATCAATTGTCTCCCAGAAAAAAAAAAAAAAGGAAAAAAAGAAAAAAATCCTTCCATTATCGATTTGGCCCCCACCAAAATTCTTTAACTGATCAAGAATTGATAAACATGGACCAATTCAGTCCAAATTAACTAGCATGATCTGAAACTAGAGTTTTCTTTGTTACATCAATATCTAGCCAAGATGATGATGATGATAAGCCGAAAGATGGGTTACACAGATGATGATGGGAGGAGCGAGGTCGGAAATCGAAAAATCTTCTCCCTAAGTTTATTATAGCCTATGATGTCCTCATCTTAATTGTTGGCTTTCTCACAGTTTTCAAAATCGTATTCCATTTTCACTTGTCTACAACTTAGAAGATGGAGACTTCCCGTATTGAGATATTCGGGTGTGTGGGGGAGTTTAGTTTCTTTTCTAAGAATTAACGCTTCTTGACGTGTTTTATTGAGTTTGGATCTCGTTTAAACAAAAAACCCCAGGCCGTTTGCTTTATTTCAATGCTTCACTTGTTCTTCTATGAACCGTTTCGTTCAATTTGGATTTTATAGTGAACAGACATCTCACTCTCACTCTCACTCTCACGTAGAGATATCCGAGTATGTGTGGAGTTTGTAACCCTTCTTAATAATTCACATTTTGTGACGTTTCTTGTTAAGTTTGAGTTTTATTTTTTATTTTTTTAAAAGAAGAAAAAAAAGAAAAAGAACAAAAAAAATAATTAATTTAGGGTTTTATCTCAAAGTCATTTGATAACGTTATCGTTTTTTTATTTATATTTTGTGTTTTACTTTTTGGCATTGTATTTTTTTTGAAATAAAAATTGAAACTACGTTTGAAAATACAATTTTATTTATAATAGTTAATTTTTTTATTTTTAAAAAATATTTAATTTTATTAGTTTTTAAAAAATTAATTGAATTTAATAAAATATATTTCATTTAAATTTAATTTAATTAATTAAATTAATTAATTAAATTATTTATTAAAAATCATATAATTCAATGCATATAAAATATATTAAATTAAATTTTAATTATATTATTTTGTTAAAAAATAAAAATTAATAAATTTTAATTAATTTTAACTAATTGAACACATTTCATAAGACGTTCATGCATCCGCAAACTGGTTGGTTGCCCCTTTGGGGTTTGCGTGTCACGTCGTGAAGGAGAATTATCCTCCACATTTCATATTTTTAAAATTAAAATAATAAGGTGAAACGGCAACGTCACGAGAGAGCAGATTTACTTAACGGAACAGAACAGAAGTGGAGGCGGCTTCCGCACCCACTGCATTGGCATCCTCAGCTATCGTCGTGTCATGTGTCAAACGAACCGTTTGGGGATACAAATTTTCAGTGCAAGTGGTCACACAGAATTGGGTTCTCCGTTGTGGATAAGATAAGCTTGAAGATGTGGAGATGACGAAAGTAAAAGCAAAGAAATCAGAAAAGCAGAGTCAAAATCATGGGGGCCTCGAGACAAGGGAGGGACAAAAATGGGGAAGCATTTCTCATTAAGCTGCCACGTGTACACTCACGCATCGACGGCTTCTATGAGTCCATGGTGGACCCTGCTTTACACTAGCGTGTCAGCTGCAGCCAACAGCGCCGGCAGACACGTGTAACCGCCATGTCTCCGATGCATCCCATCACGTGATTATGTGCCACGTGGGAGTCCGTATAAATTCACTCTCCCATGCTTTGCAGGGTGTTTCGCGTGATGAAAAAAACTAAAAATAATGAAAAATATGATTTAGGTGATATTTAAGTGTTTGATGATAAATTACGTTTTTCAGAAATAAATAATGAAAAATATTGACTTTTGCATAGAAATCCGTCGGAACGGTTTTCAAATATTTTCAAAAAATATTAACAATTGGTCTTGTTTGGTAATTTAGATAACGGTGGTCACATTAAAAAAAAATTATAACTATTTGATTAATCGAACTCGAGTTATGTAATTTTTTCTAGAGTTGTAATAGGTGTAAATGTGTAAAAAGTGTTAGAGAAATTTATAAATTTTAAAAAATTTTCAAGATTTTTCAGAGATATTCTCACACCAAACGACCCCAACTAGTGTCAATTTGTTAATAGTCAATTTATTGGTTTATACCTATTATACCAATTTGTGTGTTCAAGTGCTGGAAAAGTTAATGCATTTTATTTTTTGAGACACGCTCATAAGAAATTAAAAATATTTACATTTTTTTAAATAATTAAAAATTTTTGAATTCTAAGTATACTTTTTCTTTTTTTTTTTTTACTTTTGACTGATAAATTTTTTTAATTACCTAATTTTATTAATCATCTAATTTTTAAACGTTTAAAATTGCAAAAAAAATTAAAGTAATTAAGATTAAAATAACTAATTTTTGTGTTTATCTCGCTAATGATTTATATAATATTTTATTTTTAATTAATTGTTCAAATATTATCTAAAAAATAATTAAATTGAAATAGATAAGTTAATCTGTTTATTTGCAGGAAAATAAAGTACTAGGGGGTTGGGAAATCGTTTACATATTGTAATTGAGTTTTGTCTCCTAGATAGATAAAGTCGATCATGCCAAAAGCAAATTTATCTTTTAATGAAATCGTTTAGGTAATAAACGATTACCTAAACAATTTAACTCCTACCTTTGTAAATAAGTTTAAAACTAACCTAACTTTGTATAAACTCATTTTCATTTGCCTGTCGAGGTTAAATACTCATTTAACCATATTCAATCACAAATTATTCAACTCATTCAATTAAATGTAATTTCAAATTAAAGAATAACTCAACTAAAAATAAAACAGATTGATGAGGCAAATGATGATTTTACCCCAACAGCATCAGAATTCTAAATCAAATTTCAAAATCAAATTTTAAATTTCAACTTCTTCAAATTCAAGATCAGATTTCAACACAAATCATACATCTCAAATCATAATACTTAAATCATACAACCAAAATCATTCAAGAATGAAGCAAATGAAAAGACCCAAATCATACAACCAACATTCAAGATTGAAGGAAATGAAGAGTGTATATGTATATATGTATATATGTATCTGTGTTTGTGAAGTATGTGTGTGTGTATATATATATATATAAGCTTGAAGGAGTGGGGATTGGACTTACATTCTATGATCGTTAGAGGCGGAGATGACAGAGTAGCCTGCAATGGAGAGGAGTAGGCTACCGTTTTGCTCTACAATCGACCGTTGGAGAGAGCGGAAGGCTAAAAATTTTCAATAGAAAAGAATGCAATTTTCGTACAATTGGCGGGATTACATAGATTTTTGGACATAGGCCCCTTTTATTACTAAATCCAAAAAGAAAGCACTCATGGTCTTTTCGAATAAGTGGAGATTTTTTAGAATTACCAAAAGTATTTTATCATGGTATTATCATTGGGTGAATAAATTTTGACTAGAATTATTCCTATTACCCAAGCCTATTGAAAATAAATATATTTGCTACGTAGATATTCATCCAATCCAAATACACTCAAACTTTTCTATAAAGGACAATCCACTATTTATTATTTTGCATGATTCAAGTTGGAAACGAAGTCTCATTCTCAATAAAGAGAAGTAGGAATTCTAGTTCTAACTAGTACCTACCATTTTAGATAGTGGAAAGAATTATTTTATTAAAGAATATATTGAACATATTAAGACAGTTGTTACAGCCTTCAAGGAAGAAATGGATAATAAGCCTAGTATAACTGATTTCATTAAAATTGAAGGATCGAGTTTAGATAAATTCAAGACAATGCTAGAAAGAAACAACCTAATGCCTCTAAAACATAAATTATGGAGATGTCTTGAATAGATGAAAAAATATTTTTCCACCATATTTGTAAAAAATAAATCTAATAATATAATTGTCTCTGATTTTAAGTTTGGGCAATCGAAAGACAATGTGATCTTATACTGAATTATAGGGGAGGCACAAATTATTTTATACGCTGAACACACATAGATATTTGGGATGTCATGATTTTAACCTTAGAAGAGAAAATGATAACTAAAGAGAAAGATAAGGGCACCTAACACATTTTATGTAAGAAGTGTAAAGTGACAAAATGACACATACCTCTGTCAAAAGAAAGTTTGCTTTATAAGGACTGGATGTCCTCTCTAGAAAAAATTAGCTTTTAGACATAAATTGATAAACTTTGCTATTTCATGTAATTGTGTTTATATTAAGAGTGAAATTATTTACACTCCACAAATAATTTTTTGCACTTTACTTTATTGTTTCATTAAATAGAATTACAAAACTATCCTTCTTTGACTAGTTATTTTTGCGTCTAATTTAAAATGACATAATTGTTCTTCTCACCCTATCATCAAAACCTTTATTTGATAATTAAAATTATTTTTTTTAGATATATATAGAAAACAACTTATCAATTTTTTTTATATATTTTGATAAATGGGCTAGCAATTAAAATCTATTTTTAAAAAAAATTCACTTTTGTATATGAACTATCTTATTATGATAAAAAATTTTAATTCTAAATTTTTTAAAAACTATTTGTATGGTAAAAAGTTTAAATTGAATTTTCAAAAGAAATATACTTATGCTATGTTTGATAAATCTACATGCATACATAAATGTTAATTTTTTCGGTTAATTGATTTTCCTAATTAGATATTTTTTTTTTTTGATGATTTTAATTTTTTATGTAGATGAATGGTGAGAAAACAAATCAGTGATTTTAATTTGAATTTAGGATTGGTGAAAAAGTTAATAGGATAAACATGATTAAAAATTTAAATTTACAAGTTGTTTTATTTTTATATTTGTAGGTTTCATGTAAGGAAAAAAAAAATTGATAGAATAAAATAATTTTTAATTTCATTTATATTTATCTTTTAGAAATCATACTAAAACAAATTTTAATTTATTTTATAACTTAATCAATGAAAGAAAACAACTTATTTCATTTCAATTTATTTAAAATTTTTCTATTATTTTCTTTATCATATTGATATTTATTTTACAATTTTTTCATAAATTATTTGTTTTTAACATTATCACACTTACGTTTTATTTCATTTTTAAAATATATTATTAAATTACTGGAAATGAAAGAATAGTATAAAACTTACTAAATAACTTGAAAATGATGACAACAATTTAAGTGATAAAAGTTAATAAATAAAATAAATGAAAGAAATTAATTTTTTATTTGATTAAATTATGAAATAAAATAAAATAATTTATTTTTATATAATTTTTAAAAGTAATAATATAAATAAAAATTATTTTAATATTTAAAAATAATTTTTTTTTATTTTTTTTTGTAAACCTATGGGTGTTTATTTAAATTTGTAAATGTTTTCTTAATTATGAAGAGCAATTATGTCATTTTAAACTAGACATAATTTGAAATTTGTTCAAGCTAAAATTTAAAGATGGAGTAAATTGAGTTACAAAAGTTTAGATAGAACAAAGAGTTTAAAATTGGCATAAGTTATGCTATCAAAATCTAACTTTTTAGTAGCTAGTTAGTAGTCAATTAGTAAAGGCCCATTTGACAATCATTTTATTTTCATTTTTCTATTTTAGTTTTTATTTTTATTGAAAATTGAAGATAAAAACTCATTTGGCAAATTTATTTTAGTTTTCAATTTAAAAAAAATGAAAACTAGTTTTAAAATTTTTAAAAATTATGAAAATATAGAAAATATGTTTTTTCAAGTTTTCATTTTTTTTACACTGTTACAACCCGAAATTCACAACCCAAGAACGTGAGGAATAAACCCCATAACCATCATAAATAAACGTAAATCAACACCAATCAAATCAGAAGCGATAAATAATAATGATATTCCACATTAGAATATTTCAAAGGTCTAACAAAATGTCACAAATTGGCTACAAAACAATACGCCTCAAACTAGACCCAAAACTAAATATCTAAAATAATACATGAAATAATTAACCAACAGCTAATATTCAGCTAGCCTATCTCATGAATTTATCACGAGCATCTGCCCCTGTAAGATCAGCTATAAGGGGTGAGCACTAAATCACGTATGCTCAGAAATAAGCATACAAGTTCTTTTAATCATGCAAAGTGAACAACACTTAATCAACTTTAAAATTAAATAAACGCTTCCTCAAATTCACAATATTATCACTATGTCATCTTAAATTAAACAACTTAGTTATGAGCCTACGGTTTTATGCTAAACAATACGCATCAACTCAATCACAATACACATCACCATATCATACAATATGGGTCAGGTACTCTGTAAAATTAGTTTGTGGCCATAAAATTAAACTCAAGTAATCTCTAGGTTTAAACCGTGGGGCACAACTAGTCCCGTAATTCTAGATGCACTCATTAAATTTCTAAACTGAAGCCGTGGGGTACAACTGGTTTCGTAATCCCAGATGTGCTCATCAATCCTTAGACCTCAGTTGTAAGGTACAATTGATCCTACAGTCCTAAATGTACCCATGGCCCTAATCCCACAGTCTCAATCCATTTTATCTTATCTTAGAAAGCAAACCGGTCCTGCAGTCTGAGTACTAATATATGCTAGTGTAAGCCGTATATACACTTTGTAGATTTCTAACCTACTGGGTATGCTATGCCATCCTTCATAGGTTTCAGAATTTTCGACCTTTGGGCTCTGGAACTTACTTTTTCTAGTACCCTTGATGACCCTAATATCAAAATTCAATATCAAATAATGTCATTTAATTAACAATACAACATCCACATGATTCTCCCTAAATTAGGTTTCTTATATTCTTCATTTTACTTTATAAGTTCTATGAAGTGTAAATGTATTCCAGTCCAAAGTTTCATGCTACCCCTCCATAAAAATTATTCTCATACAAAATCTATTAAATAAATCTCATGTAACTATATTCAAGAATATATACAACTAACTTAATAAACAAAATTTTCTATCAAGCATGTCTTGACAAAAAAGGATTTAGGACATAAAATTTGATAATTCATGTAAAATAGAAAATAAAACATTTTCAGTTAATTCAAAAGCTTAAAATGCTTATAATTAAGTCTAATTTCATAAAAATAAAATTTAGAGTTTATTCATGTAGCCAATCGATACAGATTTAAGAAAAACTAAATAGGTATTTTTGTTTAGGACCACATAGAATTCCATTTTTATAATTTTTACAAAATTCATTTTCGATTCAAAAGTTGTGAAATTTTTACAAGAGACTTATTCATGTGTCTAGTTTAACATATAAAACTTTCAAAAATTAAGTCGACATTTATTTATATCTTTCATACCGAAAATAGAACTGGTATCAGTGCACATTGCAAAACATACAGTCAAATTTCACTATTTTTATAAGATTTATTTTTACTCCAAAATTATAAAAAGTTTGTTATAAATTCTTTGACATATCTAATTTTATGTGTGAAATTTTCAAAAATTAATTTAGTCTCTCTGTATACTTTTTATACCAAAAATTAGACTGGTGTCACCACTGCAATTCAAACCAAACATTTTATTTTCACAATTTTTATTAATTGATTTTAGCTTAAAAAAATTGAAAATTTTTATTGACTAATATTTTAATTACATTCACTCACGTGTAAAAATATTAGAAATTAATTTTAATTAAAAATAGCATACTGATCCTGGCTTAGAAATCCTAACCAAATAGTCAAATTTGACTATTTTTAGTAAATTTATTTTAACTCAAAAAAATATGAATTTTTTACTGGATACTCATTTACATATCTAGTTCCATAAGTAAAAATATCAAAAACTAATTTAATCTCTAGGTACAATTTTTTATATAAAAATAGTATGCTAGTTCCAATATAGAAATTTCAAATTTTATATAATAAAATCAATACATAAATTAGGCTTTCAACTTAAGCATGTATACATATAATCAAACCTAATATTTTTGCAAAAACATGAAAAAAAAACATAAACGTATATTTTAAGCCTCACTTATCTTGTTACACACGGAGAAAAACGATGTGTAAAAGAGTAAACTCCAATTTGAGTTGGTTCTTCCACTGAAAAATCCGATAACTTCACTCTAAGTTCCTCACGGAATTGAAACGAATACTCCGGAAAAAACATAGAAAAAAACCCTTCTTCTTGTTCTTCAAAACTCAAGCAAATCTCTTGATGGCTAAAAATATATAATAACTCTCACGAGATGTATATATTAGATTTTACCTTTTTGAGAAAAAAAGTTTAAGACCATGTGGAGATTTATATAAGCTTTTGTAAGAAGCTTCTCTCACAAGCTTCTCCCATTACCTCCCTCATGCACAATAAATACTTGTTACCTTTCTCGGCCAATAGAAGTTCACCTCCTCCTTCAACCAATTATTACCCATGCACCTCTCATCTCTTACAATAAAAACTCACCTCTATCTCACCCAATAGGAAGCCATCATCTATTTTGACCAATAGAAACTCGCCCAACTTATATACATATAAATACACATTACCATTATATATATTTCATGTATTTAAATAATATGTCACACTAAAATAACTTAAATTAAATAAAGACATAAATTTAAATTTGAATAAAAATCTAAAGAAATAAATAAATAATAAAATAAATATAATTTTCTGGTACGTGAAAGTTCGCAGCCGCTACCCCGTAATAGGGTGCGCACAGGGCGAAGCACGCTCCAGGACCCTAGCCGGCAAAGAGCCCTGAAGAGTAAATCAGCTTAGGCAAGCCCTGGCTGACCGATTCGACCGAGTGGAGGCCAATAGGAGCCCGCAAACGAGATAACCCATTCCCCCGAAGGGGAGTCGAACTCGGGACCTCATGGCCCAAGTTCTTAAGGCGCACCCGACTTCCACCCGATCACCCCCATTAAAAATTCCAAGTCTTTACATACATAACCGCTATCAGCTACAACCATCAACTATCACCTTCTGTTGGTCGCCACCAACGTTTGGCCACAGCCTCCCACAACCGCCACTATCCCGAACCATCTTCGGTCACTACCAAATATATTATTATTTAATATAAAAATATTTAATTAATATGCAAAAATATAATAATATATTAAATTAACAATATATTATTTTTATTTATATAAAAATATATTAAATATAATATATTTAATAATTAATTTTATCAATATTTAATTTAATATATTAAATTATATATTAAATTTATTAATTAACTAAAATATATTAATTATAATTCAATTTAATTAGTTGAATTAACATAAGTACATTTAATTAATATAATTTAAATTAATTATTTAATTAATTAAATTATTATAAAAATAATTTAATATAAATTATATTTATTAAATAATATAATTATATTATATTGAATATATTTTATTTTTATTGAATTAAATTATTTTGAGAAAG
>JAVXUM010000004.1:3314957-3325905 GCA_035590655.1 Pouteria glomerata
AACTCAAGTTATGTAATTTTTTCTAAAGTTGTAATAGGTGTGAATGTGTAAAAAGTAATAGAGAATTTTAGAGTTTTAGAGAGTTTTTCAGAGCTTATTAGAGCTTCAAACAACCCTTAAGTGTGGAAGAGGATTAAAAGGAAAAAAATAAGATAAAAAAGGGGAAAAATAAGAATAATCTTATACAAGTAGAAAATGCAATATCAACCTGAGATAGTGGAGGATGAGAAGTACAAATACAAAGAAAACTCATTATGTATTTTTGTTAGTAATATTTTAATAGTTATTTAACTTTAGACGTTTGAAGTTATATAAAATAATAAAAATTGATATATTATATTTTGTGTAATTAGTTAAAAATTTAAATTCTATAGCCTCCAACTTAGAATTTTCTTTTTTACAACCCAAACATATCGTAGCAGTGCGAAAAAGAAAAATCCAAAAATAATAGGGCAGGCTGGGCAGCGAAGAGGGAGGCGAGGTGGAAGCGACAAATCTACTCAAAGATCCCGAGCCCCTCTTCTCTCCTCTCCCCTTTCTCGCTCTTCCTTTGATGTTTCAAGCTTAACGAACCATCTGATTACACATATTCCCCTGAAATATATATATTTTTAACCTTTCGATTCGTTCCGCCTACTTAAAGGCGTTTCAATTCTAAAAGATCTATCAACAGTTGTTCCAAAATCGAACTGCATATTCTTGATTTGTAATTTCTGGTTCTATTCCAGATCCAACCATGGATTTCATGAAGGTCATTGATCAAACCGTTCGCGAAATGTGAGATTCGTACCATCTGCCTTTCACCAATTCTTGCTTTTGATTTTGTTATCGTTATACGTGTTTACGTGTGTGTGTTCGGGCTGCAGAAAGAGAGAGGTGAATTTGAAAGTCTTGAAGGTTCCCGAGATGGAGCAGAAGGTAAGAACTCCATCTATCAGTTTAATTTTCAATCTGAAAATGCTTCCGTTTCCGAAATATTTAGGAATTTCTCCTTGCCGAAATGAATATAGATAGATATGGTCGGACAATGTTCGTTGCGTGTTTGAATGGTGTGATACGGATTTGTGAACAACTTGAATCTGTAAGTTGATGATCATCTGTTGTGGATGGATAGGACCCAGTTTGCCTTTACTAGCCAAACACATATTGTTACCTAGTCAGAGTCCATTAATTTGATACTTTATTTGATTCTGAAGTTGTTAATTGATAATTTGAAGAACCTCCCTCAGTAAACGGATGGATTTTTATCAATAACTAGTAACGGGAATATATATTTTCTGTTGGAACATTATTTCCTGAATGCTACTGAATAAATGTTCAAAATAGACGGAATAAGGAAACCTCTGAAAATGCAGAATTTTTTGTATTTGAATTTGATGGGAATTCACTGCAAGCTGTATCTCGCCATATTTGCATGGTAAGCAGGATTTATGGATTTCAATTATTTAATCATTCATGACTGTCTATTGCATCAAACTGAAGGAAGTGGTGTCAGAGGAGAACAGTGGAAATGTCTAGCTACCTGATTTTATGGCAATGTAGCATTGATCCTTGTAGTTTACTTTTGTATCAGTGAACTGTGCAACCAGCTGAGTAAATTGTATGCCTGGATTGAACTCTCTTATCTGTATCCTGTCTTCATGAAGTGTTCATATATGATGACACCCAGAATTGTAATTTTCAAACCTGCTTGTTCAACAGCATCTGCGTTCTATCCATCAAAATGTCTTTTTTTTTCAAGTATAGTCCAGTTTCCCGAAACAATGACTTTGGGAGTGGTTTATTTTTGCCTGGTTGTTTAAAGTAAGGAAATGATTGTAGTCGTGTGGCTGGAAGTGCCCATTTGCTATTTGCAGTAATGCAATTTGATTGTTTTTTATTGAATATCTCCTAACTCAGAGAGAGAGAGAGAGAGAGCATGAACTTGGTATTTTAAACGATGGCAAGTGGCAATACGTACAAAGAACACATATTACTGATACCTCAAATGTTAGGTCTACTGTGAGGTTTTCCACATTGAAGGTCTAAACTCTAAAGTTTTTTTTTTTTTTTTGAATGGGATTGAACTTCCATAAGGTTCTTCATAATGTTCATGTTTCCTCTTTTATCAAGAGATTAAAGATTTAGCCAAAAAATTAATATAAAAAATTAAGTGATTGAATCATTGTTCATATATCCCTGATGATTTTGCCCCCTTCATTAAGATGCACCAAAACATTTATCATTATATAAATACTGTAATTAATATGTAGTAGTTTTATGTTTCTTTTTACATTTGAATTTGAAAGGTATAAGATAAGAGGGATTGGGTGAGATCTGTCATCAGGTTGTCATTTCTGGACCTGAGATGATGGTAAAGTACAAGGACGGGAAGAAAGTGGAAATACCAGAGCTTCAATAAGAAAGAGGAGAGCTGGGAATGTATAACTTTGTGATTGTTGTTTTATATATCTATATATAAAAGATATTGTATTAATGAGCATCAAGGGGATGCCACCGAAGTACAAACTGTCTCTGGCTACAAAAAACTTTGTGATTGTGTTGAAGATTATATAACAAAGCTGTACATATTCAACAAATAATTTGGCTTTTGCTCTGAGTTAAAATTGTACATATCTGATTAAATCTCCACAGGTAATTACGCCTCTGGTGTAATTGAAGCATAACTAAGGGGGTGTTTGGCACCACAAAAAACTCTAAAAAACTCTAAAATTCTCTACTACTTTTTACACATTTACACCTATTACAATTCTAGAAAAAATTGCATAACTCGAGTTCGATTAATAGAATAGCTTTAATTTTTTTTTTTTTTTTTTTTAATGTGACCACCATCATCCAAGCTACCAAACAAGACCCATTGTCAATATTTTTTGAAGAGATTTCAAAACCGTTCCGACGTATTTCTCTGCAAAAATCAAAAAGTTTCACTATTCTTATATGAAAAACGTTGTTTCACACCAAACACCCAAAAATTACTCAAACCACATTTTTTGTTGTTTTTCGTTACACCAAACACCCCCTAAATGATGAACTTTTAATCCTTGCGTTGTCGCATTATCTAACTTGACATTATGCTTTTGTTGTTTTTTAAGATAATTTCTACCGCCAAACTGGCTAAAGTATAGCTGGAAATTGATATTCAGACCCACTTTTGCTGCTATTCTCATTTTGAATGCTTAGAAGCTTAGTCAATACTAGACATATAGCACCTGAAGTGTCCAAATAGAATTAGGTAACATTTATTTCACAAAAATCAGATTGTTTTTGTAGTGCATGGTGTTCTACAAGCTTTATATGCTTTGACATCTTCTGCATATCTGTGCCAAGTGCAAAGCTCTATTCATGGGCCTTAGTCCTTGGTACTTCACTTCTAAAATATATGTGGATATCCTAGCTTAAGTAATACAGCATATTTCTTCATCTTTGCTGCCTAGTTGGAACATTACAAGTGGGATAAAACTAATAGAAGTGCAGGACATGATGAATTCTTCTTGGTTTCTGGTAGAATACGATTGACGTTATGGAAGAAAGACATGTATATGTGATATTAGATATTGAAAATGCAATTATCTCGAAGATCCCAAAAAAAAAAATATGTCTGTTATGCTTAACATCTTTAGTTTGATATTCATTACTAGTTCTGCTTTTCTGTGACCTCTTAACGTTAATGCAGGTATTAGATGCAACTGATGATGAACCCTGGGGTCCTCATGGTTCAGCATTGGCAGAAATAGCACAGGCCACGAAAAAATTGTACTTTCTAACTCTTGTATTTATTTCATTATTTGGATATTGTTGCTCCTCTGAACAGTATTGTTTTGTTGAAGAAAAATAACTTTAGTTTCTTCTACATGGCTGATCATTTGAGAGATTTTCCAGATCTGAATGTCAGATGGTGATGAATGTTCTCTGGACAAGAATAGGTGAAACTGGCCGGAATTGGCGCTATGTCTACAAGGTATTAGTTCTGTTGTTTTCATATTCTTAATCCTTTATGGTCTGATAATTCAAAAATAAGCTTGTGTTGGTTCCAAACTTTGTTGTTCTCTGTACATTCTTCTGTTCTTATTCCTTAAATTTCTGAAAGCATTTGTGTAACAGGCATTGGCTGTTATAGAGTATTTGGTGGCCAATGGGTCTGAGCGAGCAGTTGATGACATAATTGAACACACCTATCAAATTTCAGTATGTACTTTTTTATGCTGTGCTAAATCTTCCAATCAAAATTTACCATATTGATTCAATAATGTTAGATTTTTCTCTTATGTCATGATTACCAATCTTTTTTTACCTCCCATTGATGAAGTCACTAGCAAGTTTTGAGTACGTTGAGCCAAGTGGGAAGGATATGGGAATCAATGTAAGGAAGAAGGCTGAAAGCATTGTGGCTCTTTTGAATAATGAAGATAAAATACAGGAAGTTAGAAGCAAAGCCGCTGTAAACCGTGACAAGTAAGCATATGCTCTAGGAATCACACTTCATGGATTTACTTAAGCATCTCTTAATTTTGTTTTGGGTTAATTCACATGCCACTGTTGCTAGGTATTTCGGACTTTCATCTTCTGGAATAACATATAAATCAGGTTCAGCCTCATTTAGCAGCACCAGCAACTTTCAGAGTAGTAAGCGGTATGACAGTGGGACATTCAAGGATGACAGAGATCAATTTGGTGAAGAAAAGGTTGACCAAAGTACTTCTACCAAGTCACGTCGAGGACTTACGAGCGAGAATCAAGGAAATAGCTTGAAGAAGGGGTCTACGCGCTATGGCAGGTTTGTACATTCAATTTAGTTATTTGCATTATTTTGCAATGAGCCCTATTTTATGTTTGCATGCTTGCAGCATAAACAGTAGCAGGTTTAATGTTCAGTTTCCAACCTGGTGAATAGTCATGGATGCAACTCTAAAATTCCCTTCCCTAGTAAGAGGATGATATTCTGAGTTTCTTAAAAATTTTAGGAGAAAAAGTTCTAGTATTATTTTATCTATAAAATAGAACCATAATATTTTAGGTTGGATACAAGATATCTAATTTATCTAGTTGCTGTGAGCTTCCCATATGTTGTGTTGCAAGAGCTGTTGTATCCTTTACTGTTTTCTATACACATCATATAGGGAAGAAAAATGTTATCAAATCTTTCTTTAAAAATCTTCATCCTCAGTCATTTCTTCTGATCTTATAATGACTACTGAAGAACAAGCAATGCTATACTTGGGTCATTATTTTTCTTTTATAAGTGGGTTGATGTTATTGATTAGGGAGAACAACAAAACCTATATAAATCACTTTTGTAATTGTTCCATGTGTCCATTGTTTCTGCCCTGGGTTTACGAAAGTCTGTTTCTGTATGGCATTCGTGCAAAATAAATTTTTGATTTACCAACAAAGAGATGGTCTTCTACTTTGATCTTATACAATCCAACTAGGCAAACCCATGATTGATAAAATTTGGAAGGTCTAATAATCAAGGCAGAGGCAGATATGCCTTCTTCAACAGCTTCAATGATTGTTAATGTTGAGAAATATCTATTCTCCAGCAAGGGTCAAGATACTTCATCTCCTGCATCAAGGCCAGCAATAGCAGTTAACGACTCTGATAAGTATGCTTCAGTTCCCACACAAAGCTCAAGTGCACAATCAAATAATTATGAGGACAATTCTGATGATTTTGATCCCCGGGGAACTTCCACTACTAGTAAGTATTCTCAGAAAGTATCTGTAAATATAGTTCTCTTTATCTATTACTATTATAGTGGAAACCCTTGGATTTGGTGAAGCTCTTTTGTGGTGGTCCTTATTTTTGGTGAAACTCTTATGTTTAAAATGGACATAATTACCCCTCAACACTTAAATTCCAATTATCTATTACGCCTAACAAATTAAGGATATTGCACGTATTTTAAACTTACCCATGATCTAAATTAACACCATGTTCACAAACAGTTTTCCCATCTATGCCTAACTCCACTGATAACTTTACCGTTTTCCACGTTTTTAAATATGTTTTCACAACCAACTTTATGAACAGTTTTCCATAACCAACTCTACAAGCAGTTTTCCATTCTCAGAATTTATCTTCATACACCATGCAAAAGAAAAATTCATACATTTCTCAGGATACACCAAATATTCTGCAAAGGAAAAATACATACATTTCTCAGGTGGGTCTTGAGCGCGAGTTTTTTTTTTTTCTATTTTTTTGTTGAGATTTTGTTAGATTTTATTGAAGAGTTGAATAGAGAATTCGATTTTTTATTTTTTCTAGATTTTGTTGAAACATTATTTTTTCTATTTTTTTGTTTGTTGAAGATTGAAATTTTGTTAGCAGACCGAGTTTAACATGGAGTTGGATCTTTGATTTATTTATTTATTTATTTATTTTGAGATTTTGTTGAAACACTGGGTTTTGATTATTTTAATTTTTTTTCTATTATTTTGTTAAAGATTAGCTGAAGATTGAGATTTTGTTAGATTTTGCTGAAAATTGAGATTTTGTTAGCTCATTGAGTTTATTTATTTATTCATTTTTTTGTTGAGATTTTTTTGAAGATTACGTGAGTTGAAGATTAATATTGTTCCTCTTGCCTTCAATGCTTCCTACGAACAATCGAAATGTAACAGTTGAGTTTGAATAGAAATCTGCTTTGTCCGTGGGCACTTTGTTAGCCCATTGAGTTTAGTTTTTTTTTTTTTTTTTTTTTTTTTTTTCTATTTTTGGTTGAGATTTTGTTGAAGATTGAGATTTTATATATATATTTTTTTAGTTTTCATCAATATATTTCGAGAGCAAAAAAAATATATTTAGAGAGATAAAATACTTTAATAAAGATAAACTTAGAACAATTTTGAAGAGACGGAGATGATAAGATATGAGTTTAAAGAGATTAGCAGACTGAGTTTTATTTTATTTTATTTCTAGTTTTTTGTTTGTTGAAGATTGAAATTTTGTTAGTAGACTGAGTTTGATAGAAAGTTGGATCTTTGATTTTTTTTTTTTTTGGAGATTTTGTTGAAACACTGGGTTTTGAGTATTTTAATTTTTTTTTTTTCTATTTTTTGTTGAGATTTTGTTAGCAAACTTTATTTATATATATATATATATATTTTTTTTAAGAATGGATAGAATAGAATTTTTTTTGAATTGCTTATTACAAATTTAAATAGGTTTTTTAGATTAATAAATTTATGTAGATGATCTATAGTTTAGAATCCTAATAAATCTACAATAAAGATAATTTTCCTATTTTTATTTTTAGTTTTTTAAAATAATTAAGGGTTTTTAAATACTTTATTTTTGTTTTTTTTTTTAATTTATTTATGAGATTTCAATTAAAGACCCATTAATTGAAAGAACAGAAAAACTAAAAAATTAAAAAGAAAAATATGAAATTCTATGAAAACTTTTTAGTATGTAATTGAAAATTTATATTTTTTGAACCAAAATTTTTTAATAAAAATTTTTTCACATGCATTGCGTGTGCACCGACTGCTAGTGACATAAACAGGGAAAAGAGGAAAAAAAAGCCTCATTTTGCACGCATTTCTAATGAAAATATTTCATATAATATGGTATAGTTCACGTGCACTGTTTGATCCGTCTAGTTGAAATTCCAAAATTATATGTGATGTTGTCTTTCCATTTTGGCTGGTCAGCTTTAATTCTATGGCAGGCCTTTTTGTATGTGGGCTCAGATTGATCACACAACATTAACTGCTGTTTGACAAAATTGCTTCCGGTAGATTTTGATCACTTTTCAACTAAAAATTCAGCTATTCAGGTGTTGTTGCACCCCTATATCTGAGAGCTAATGTACTCCTATCCGTAACTAATTTTATGCAATATGGAAAATGAGCAAGAACTAAATTTACTTACAATATCATTTTGAAAGTTAACTGGCACAGTGGAACTCTGTGAATATGCATTTTGTTCATTGTTACGGTATTATAATCTGTTAGCTATTTTCTCAAAAAACCAGCTGTGTAGCCATGAGGGACATGTGCTAGCCTTGTGAGGTGACACTTTTCTCCCAAGATAATCACGGGGTAACTTTCTAAGGCAAGATGAAAAAGTGTGTTGCAACCTTGTAGAGAAAGATCCTCTATGAAAGATGCACTTACTTGACCTATAGGCGAACCGCCTATTCTTACTTCTCGGAGAAGGAGCTCCACCATCTAGATGCTCAGACCAACACCCTCACGCAAACTCTCTCAACAAAGAAGACTATCATTTGGGACCATGAACAAGGATTGGTGACTTTGGAGGCTACAATAAGGGATATCTGAGGCACAGGTCCCCACTTCACGGTACTGTGCCGTGGCCAACCAAGAGAGAGATCACTGCTGAAGTCACCAATCACAAGGGGACACATGACACCTTGTGATTTGTGGACAGATTATTACTGTCGCGTGTGACACACGGTGTGGCATAACACTGCCACAACAATGCCAGATTGGCTCTTTTGTCTTGAATGGTTACCATGAGTATTTCTTAATTTTTTTTTTTTAAATTAACTAAATAATGCCTATGGTATGTGTCCACTGCCTGTCTATAGTCTGCAGTCATCATGACCAAGTGGCCTAGTAGACCAAGCTCCATAAATTGCCAATGAGACCATTTGTTTCTCTCTTGATTGCTTTCATTATTCCTCACCTTTTCAGAATCTCTCTCTACATAATGTGGAAAAGAGAAAATGCTTGTAAAATGGAATTTATTGTTCCTCTTCGCATCTCAACGCTAAATGCATGTGAAGACTAGTTAATCAAAAGAAGTGCGTATAAAACTTCTCCATTTTGAGATACTCAGCTTACAGCTGAGTTAGTTCCCAAATCCATTGACTCCGTTTGTGGTCCTTTCAATTTCAATGAACAATCTTTATGAAATGGATGCACTAACTTTTCTGGTTGACAGAATCTGCTGCCCGGAGCTCTAACCAAGTGGATCTGTTTGGACAAAGTTTGGTTGGTGACCTCATGGATGCAGCACCACCTGTTCCCAAAGAGGTGTCTACCGAGAATAGCAATTTATCAGAGGTCGATCCGTTTGCTGATGCAACTTTTGTATCAGCACCACCCAATGTAGAAGCGGGGGGGAGTTCTGAAACTCAGGTTAGATATTGTTCCTTCTATTTCATTTTCAAAATTGCAGTTAAATACATTGACACACCTGTATTAATTATTCTGAATTTTGCTCTTCCCGTTAGTTGTGTCGCTATAAGTAACATACTTGTAGAAGTCTTTTCTATAAAATTATTTTGAGGAAGTCATATATTTATTTATGTTTTTTGAGATCTTTTAATTGTTTAAAAGTGTTAAAGCATCCAATTCAAAACTAATTGTCAAGAAGTGGAGAGGTCTATTTGGATCTTATAATAGTTTGTGAGGCACCATTTTGTTGATATGGGATACTACATGCCCCCTACATGCAACCCTCGCTCGCATGTGGAGAGCCAGATTGCTGCACTGAGTACGAGAAATGCATAAACGAGAGGTTGACCGATTGCAACAAGAGACTGAGAAATGGAAGTTTTTTTTTTTTTTTTGGGGGGGGGGGGAAAAATTCCTTTCAAAACAAGGTCTAAAACCAAGTTTTAGCATTCAACTCAAAACCAATTGACAAGGAGTGGAGAGACCCATTAGGATCTTATACCAATTTAGGAGACACTATTTTATTGATGTGGGATATATCCCAACAAAAAGTAAATTTAATTTATTTTTTCAAGAATATAATTTTTATGCCTGTTGTATTGTTTGGATGAATTAAGTGGCAAAATGCATGCCCTTTGCATTCCTGATATTACTTGATCTGAAGTAAGCATTACATAGTCGAGATTCGTAAAAGCAATTCAAACATTGCTAACAGGGTAAATGACTCAATCTCATAAATTAATCTTGTGATAGTGTACATGATTTTAGTAGAGCAAGTTACTGTGTGCAAATGAAATCCAGAATGGATTCAGATATCTGAAAAGGGATGTACTTGATTATGATGGCCTATGCAAAGTTACCAAGTAGAGAAATAGAGATTTAATTTCTACAAATATAAAATGTAAAAACTGGATCAAACTTCTAAAAATATGAACCCAAAGATTTTGAATGGAAAAATCAACAATAGAGAAACGAATAAAAAAACTTATGTTTAGTAAATATAGGAAAGAGAGAGAGAGAGGGCAAAAAGCCTATAATACAGGTATTATTGTTTTTTTTTAAGTCAAATCAGCTTTTATAGAAAAGTGGAGAACAGATATGATGAACTGCAATTTGGGATTTTATTTTCTGCTATTTTCCTACTTCCAAAATTTATTTTTAGAACTTTAGGATTTAAGCCAACAAGCAACTGGAATTTAATATTTCCTATAAACACCTTCCCAAGCTTTTTGGTTGAACAAATGGGGTCTAAATCCAGACAGACTCTATGCCCTTCTTTGTTTCTGATAGGGCAGTTAAGAAGCATGGCTACAAGCATTGGAACAATATTTTTTTTATTTTTATTTTTTAATAGGTAACATACATACATAGGAACACAAACAAGTTGAATTGTGTCCTTATTCTTCTTCTCCATCTTCGTTCAGCTTTGATAGGTGAGCTGTGTTCTTTTTGCCTTGTACTTCACAATTCCTTTCTTGACATTTCTTTTTTAATTAATCTCTCTCTTGAAACGGATCATGGTTGAGATGTATGGCCATTTGTTGTTAAGGGCCTTACTCCAGTAATTATTTCCGCTGTACATCATGTTTGAGATGTGTGGCCATATGGCCAGGGCCATTCACCCCCAAAACTCCTTAGAGAAAAGAACTGATACATGTTTTCCTTTTAATTTTACTCCTTGATTATGTCACAATCTTCAATTAATAAATGGCCTGGTTTCAATTGGATCAAGTGTGGTGGAGACACTTGTCAAGTAAATATGAAGGTGGTTATTTTTTTTATTTTTTAATTTATTTGTTTG
>JAVXUM010000004.1:3328497-3339792 GCA_035590655.1 Pouteria glomerata
AAGTGGAAAAACAGAATTCAATTTGTGTTGTTTTCCAAGCAACGCAGAAATGTTGGTTAAAAGAGAGAGAGAGAGAGAGAGAGAAGGGCGGCGCTGAATCAAACCGACAATAATATATTTGCATACAGACAGATGGATGCGTTGCTAATGTAACAGCAAACCCGACAGAGAACTTTATTGTTAAAGAAATCAGGTTTTGAAGAGAAATTATACAAAATAAAGTTAATATATTTCGAGCATTCTCCCTCTTAGCATTGCTTCTGCTTTCCTGACCTGCTTCACCGGTCCTATAATGAACACCTGCGCCAATAACAATGGGTCAATTTTCGCGCAGTGGCACATTTTCAGGAGTAATCATTCCATGCTCCTGGAACAAGAGTGCTTAATGATCAGAGTGCAAAAGTCATATATATGCGTTAAATATGTATTGGGAGAAATTTGCACTCGTAAAAATGGATCAATTATACGGACACAGCACATTCTTGCAAACTAGCACGGTAACGACGGATCAATTTTCATTGAGTAATTGGGATATGATGACAAGGCTCCTAGACAGAATTCTTTTTTAACTTCAAGAATTTCGCACGAATTTGTTATGTTACACCAATTCTTTCCAGGCCAACTTCGCCCCATTTCTATTTGCCGAAGCAGGGGAGTTCTCACCTTTCGGCTTTATTTTACGTTTCTGGTCATGCAAATTTGAACCACACCAAGGATGGGATACATGGGGGCACCAGCATCAATGTCAGAGTAACAAGGAGTTCAAAAGTCCCTCGGAATGATTCAGAATTCAGGGATTTAAAAAAAAAAAATCAGGAAAATAACAAAAAAGTTGGAAGCAGGGGGTACAAACAACTGGAGCGAATTCAAGAGATGTTGGATTTATATAAAACTGAATTTTGCAAGGAGTTTTGAGTATCGAGGTTCATTAAAAAAAAAAAATGGTCCAAATATGGAAGAATTATTCACAATGCTTGCCATGCCCTTAATGGAAAAGCTGGAGCTGAGATTATGTCTATGCCACAAACGAAAATCTATTGTCATCTGAGGCAGAGAAAATTCAGTGCTTCATGAAGCATAACATTTAAGTCGAAGATTGGTGATGGAAAATTTTATGCCTCGGAGTAAATATGTCAGACGAGTTTGGTTCCAATAACTAGGTAAAACAGATCACGTAAATATGCTACGATAGATAAACTCTGGAGAATTTGGAAAACTAACCTTGTCGGGGGGACCCTTGGCGCCTCCTATGAGTATCTCAGCACTGCAAATACAGACATTACAAATAACAATTAACAGCATTGAACTTGGCACTTTCTAGCAGGGGAAAAAAATAGTCATTTACACAAGCATCAGTGTGTATATATTCATATACATATGAATATATACATATATATGTATAAGTTGGAAAAGAGATAATACTTGCAAGACTCCTTTATTGACAAGATAGAAGCTCCTCTTCTTCCAATAACACATCCCATTTTTCCTGGGGGAACATCCAAAACTGAGAGGATTTCTTCCTCCGGAGCAATACCATCCACAATAAGGTCGTCTGCAGTAATAAAGATAAACTGAATCAGAATTCAAAGTGCAAAGCACTCAAGCCCCCAACCTCAAATTGCACCATATTTCTGCAGTGAAACAAAACCTATTCTGTTTCTTCTGCCTACTTGAATCCGAACTTTAGGCACTCATCACTATTGGATGTGAAGAAACACTTCTTCTCGATAGGGATAACAGAAAAACAAATTAAATATGCACAACGTATTCCGCTACAAAGCACTTGCACTCAGTGCTGGCTCTAGCACAAAGCCACCAAAGCCATCGCTAAAATGTGAAATGCCTCAAACTACATGAGAAAAAAAATGCTCACAAAAAACCTCAATATAAATGAGAGAAAAAAATAAAATAAAATAAAATAAAGAAGAAGACCTCAATCTAAATGAGAAAGGAGTTCGTAAGGCAAGGAAAACAAAGCCTCAATATAAATGAAAAAAATAATATAATCAAAGAAAGAAGGTCAAAGGTCTGATAAGGAATGTCAAATTCAACAATAGAAAAAAGGTCAAAGGTCTTATATAACCATCTCTAACGTATGAAAATTTAACCCTATCACTTTTTGTCTCTCTCTCCCCTCTTTGTCTCTCAATCTCTGTCAATGTTTGAACTTTAAAGCTAAAAAATAGATTGGAAAAGTTTACAAGTGCATACAAAAAACCTCAATATAAATGAGAAAAAAAAAAACCACAAGAGGGAGAAAAGAATAAGAAGAAGAAGAAGAAGAAGAAGAAGGCCTCAATCTAAATGAGAAAAGGGCTCCCAATGCAAGGAAAACAAGGCCTCAATATAGATGAAAAAAATAATATAATCAAAGAAGGAAGGTCAAAAGTCCAATAAGGAATGTCAAATTCAACAGTAAAAGGAAGGTCAAAGGTCTTATATAACCACCTCCAACGTATGGAAGTCCAACCCTATCACTCTCTCACTCTTCCTCTCCCTCTCTTTGTCTCTCAATCTTTATCAAAGTTTGAACTTTGAAGCTAAAAAATACATTGGTGAAGCATACAAGTGCATCATCAATCAAAGGGTTTTTTGAGGTAATATTTTTAAAAAATTTATAGATTAGTTTTTGTTTGTTTTTTTTTTTAAACATACAAGTAGTAGTTTGATTTTTTTTTTTAAAAAACATGTGACATTTAGACAACTTGTCATTGATCAAAGAAAACTCGTCGTCGATCAAAAACCAGTTTCGTCAAGGCTCATATTTTTTTTTAAAGGCCTCATTTGTGATAGTCGCTTAGGCCACAAGCGCCTTGAGCCAGCCTGCTTGCACTTTTAAGAATGTGCCATGTTCCATTGGATAAGTTGGACACCAACACTCGGGACATTCCTATGACATAAATTGGACACTTATCCAAACATATCCCACTATTTTTATTTTCCTAAAACTGAAACATCTTCAAACACTTAGAAGGTCCATCATTTCTATATATATATCAAATAAATTTCACGCTTGAAGAAAAAATTTGAAATCAACAAATAAGATAACAATAATCTGAATTTATATTTGTTAATCCTTTATTCTTTAGGTCTTCTAATTTTAGAAAATTTAAAACTCAGAACTTTCGTTTTGTTTACATACATAGCTTGTCAGGATTGATATTAGGACTTTTTATTAATATTTCTTTATAAATATGTATAATGATTACCATTACAATATAAATAACAGTACAAATGTATTTATCATATAAAAACATAAATATATAATCATACTTGTATGTATACATATAAACATAAATAATTATTTGTTAGCATGTTCTTGCCATACTGTATCCTGCCTTTTCTGAGAATTGCTTTGCATGGTAGTATGGTGTCATGTCCATGTCCTAATGTGGGTGGGCCACAAGATCTGTACGCTAAAAGGACCTTATTGCTCTTTACTTGCATTTAACTACAAGCCAACAGATAAGTAGTCCAAGCACAACATCCAATATTATACCTGGAATGGTAGGGAGAGATGGCCAATCAGCATAAGCATCATTACTGATGCAGAAGCATCGACAATACAGTGCACCACGAACTGCAAGATACCATAATGATCGTTGATTCATTTTCTCCACCATCTTGTCGTATATAAATAGAAGAAAGCGGACATCATCTGCAGCTGCACGGACCATCAGATCAGATAATGGTCTGTATGTCCAAAACTTGGGGTCCTGGAAATGTCAATGAAGCAATCATTGAGGCATTAGAAACAAACCAACTACATACATCAGTCACAATAAGAAAAAGTAAAATTTTCTTGCTACACATATCTGATTTCCAAAATCAAGGTGGTACATTTCAGAAAATTTTTATTCTTTTTGAGATGTAGCATATAATTGGAAATGTTCATTTTGCAAGGATGTCTAGAAATCCTAACATGTATGAATTAAAACACAAAATCTTTCTGAGGGAGGTTTCTAGAAACATGCATCTTATTTACACAATAGTACATACAACACCAACATTTGCTACTACTTCTGATCCCTAGACTGTCAGTGAGCAGCCATATGCCATAGGAAGGTGTTGAAGAAATAATGCATACTGGACATTTTGAATACACATCATAAGCCTTCTAAATCACAGAAAAAATTAACATGACTTCCATTGCATGAAACAAACCTGCCTCAGAAGAATGCGGACTTCTTGCTTTTCGACATAAGATATACCTGCATTTAAAACCTCAAGGTGAAATCCAACAGCAACATCGTGAATTAAATTTCATGTGAAAGTCCAAACACAGTAACTCAAGAACCATGTCAAGTAAGAAGTACAACATGCTTGAACAAACACAGTCAGTGTGTCACACACATAATGGTTCATCACAGCAATGATCACGGATACAAATACATAAGGAGGTTACTTCATTTAGAGAAAAGACAAATTGTAAAAATGTTCTGGGTGCAGATGGCTATACTGAGCAACCAAGAGCTTTACTACACTAATGTAGGAATGCAGTCGACCAAATCAACACAGAAACAAGTGGGGCACTCCTTGAATTCAATACAATAATAAACCTACCTAGCTTATTAGAAAGGGAAGGAAAAAAGAGAAATTCATGCGGGTCTCTTCTTTTCCATAATATAGTTCAATAGTTCATTCAAAGAAGAAAGCAAAAGAAAGTTGAGTGCCCAGACAAAGGGGGAAAAGAAACACAGTCGCTCATCAGGCCATCAACACTATCACCTCAGAAATGAGGAGATTTTGAGAAAAGCACAAACCATGCAGCATTTAAAGGCTTTGTTAGGCCTTTCCTTTCTCCTGCCCTTCTTTATCTACTTCCTCTTCATAAGAAAATAATAAATTAATCTTCATTCCACATTATGTTAAATCATTCTAACCTCTTTCTTCTTTCAGATGACAGGTCAAATAGTAGGTCAATACGAAACAATAAAAACTGAAAGGGTTCAATGCCATTTTCTCCCACAGACCAGTCATTATTTTCGCTGTCACATAGAAGTGATGCAGGATCAATCAAGAACAAGATTAGAAATCAAGCGAAGCGAAGAGAGAGAGAGAGAGAGAGAGAGAGAGAGAGAGGGAAGCGGGAAGAGAAAAAGTCAGAGAAGAGAGAGAAACCACAGAGAGAGGGGAGGAAGAAAATCAGCTCACAGGCAGTCCATATTCATCATTCAATTTATAATCTTTGATTAAGGCAGCGTTTGGTTTGCCAACGAACAACATAAATTTCTGAAAATCTATAAAAATCTCTAAAACCTATTTACTTTTTATCTCGCTGCACGAATTACGAATTCGTAACTTATCTTATTTTATCTCATTTTTTATCACTCCAAACACACTCTAAAAAAATATATATCATTTAATTCAAATGATATGCTCAATTCAACATTGGTGTACATGCATAAACAAATATATGCTCAATTCTAACACTAACATGATTGCGAAAAGCTAGAACCTTCAACAAATGAATCTCAAAAGAATTTTAGCAAGCATTGATGACATGCATTGCAAATAATTAAACCTCAAGCAGCAATTCTAGAACCATAAACAAAAAAGAAATGTGTATAGAAAGCATAAAACAAATGGATATCATAGAAGATTAAATACCACAGTAACGTGGATCTCCAAGAAGTCCAACGAATGAGATATAATCATCTGGCAATCTTGCTCGGCCTTCTTGTTCCTCTATCAAAGAATAAGCAATCTACAAGCAAAAGATAATACAATATTAACCTGCTAGAAATGAACCCATAGCATTTAGTGCCAATATAACTACTTTCAAGGTGGGAATATTAGTCACTTAAAGATACAAGACCCCAAGCTTATATTAGTCTGATTATGAAAAGCACGTGTGAATAAAAAATTAAAAAAAAAAACATAGAAATGTCAAATAAGAGGAGAAACATTTGAACATAAAAGAATAAGAAATTTATATAATTTTTGATAAATTATAGAAAGGAAAGAATATAATGAAAAGAAAAAGAAAAGGAAATTACTAACCAACCCACCAATGGATGGCCTAAACAACAAAGGGCACAAGCCCACTGAATCACAAATATATTCTTAATGTGGTTTTATGATTTCTCAATCCAACAGCAGTAGTCAGGCTCCTACTCGTGGCAAACTAGTTCTTTAAATACATCATCATCATATTCCATCTCTGAAAAAGTTTCGCACACAGCATGACTAACTCACCAAGCCAAATGATAAGCATAATTTGATCAAATGAGGTAATTGAAGAGAAAGACCATGAAAGTGCCACGTTATAATTCTATGAATGTGAAAAAATGTATGCATTTTATAATTCAACTTGGACCCAAAAGAAGCCCAGGTCAGGTCAATCCAATAGATCCATGATAGACTATACATTTTTATTTGACAATTCAAATTAACTTGACTACTAACTTTGGCAAGTCTAGTGTCTAAATAATAAAAATCAAAGTCTAAAATGATTCTTTTCCCCATGAAGACAGAAACCTAGATTGACTTTCCTCTTCACCAAACTAGAATAGGTTACCAATATCCTTTTCATGTTAATAATCACACATTTTAATAATGCATAAAACTATGGTCAACAAAAGGAGCATATAAATACCAGCAAAAGAAAGGATGGTTAAAAAGAAAAAGAAAGACAGCACCCCAATCCATTAATGTTTGGTAAGTAATCGAGGATGCACCTGGGTATCCACAACATTGTTCAGCTTGATTCCAAATTGAAAATACAATGCCTGTCAACCATGAATAGATTCAAGGATGTCAAATATGATAAAAGAAAAGAAAACAAAGAAAACAAAAAACAAAAGCAAGCACAAGCACAAGCAAATAAAGTCTTTCATAGAGACCTCGCTATCTCGTTTGCAATCGTGAATAACTTTAGTGATGTAACTAGACTCAAGTGCAGGCTTACAGGCTTTCATAAGCATCTCTCCGCCCTGTATAGCATCAACCAAATATATAGCATCTGGAAAGGCCAGCTGTCAAAAGCAAAAGCGTATATCAAGTGAAAATTTTTCAAGACATATTTTGCTCACAACACAAGCATGTCGAAATGAAATCCATGAAATGCATCATCTAAGGAGCCCAAAGTATCATATTCTTATGTTCGTATCAAATATCAATTTTATATCTGAACTTCTAAATTAGCTTCAAACTTTCAACATTGCTACGGACTTAACCAATTCCCATATCCTAGATGTGTATATTTTACATTCATTTAAACATCAACAGTAGTTATGGAGAATCAATTTGTATAAATGCGTGAAAGACGTGATCTTGACAAAATGAAGGGCCTTTGATGTGGACCATAGTCTATATCTGAGGATTTATTTTCTAGGTTATTTTTAGTATTGTTGGGATTTTATTCTAATTTTATTTGAAATTGTGAATTTCCCTTGTCTTCTCTCTTCTTCCCCTTCTTCGTCTCTATCTTCTCCTTCTCTTCTATTCCTCTGCTCCCATCTTTTCTATTCTTATCTCTTCCTCTCTTGTTTCTTCTCTACATCTATTTCTCCCTTCCCTGTCCTGAATCAGCATTGCACCATCATTTAGTTCATGTTGCTTTAGGGATATGATAAGATGCTGTTGTTAATTATTCGACAAGCAATAAAGAGAAAATAATAGTGGGACTTATTATTCCAAACTATGGTGTTTGGATGATGCAAGATTTTATAAGGTATCCAGTTCTCTATCCCAACCAGTTCGGTTCAAGGATAGGATATAAGGGTATAAAAAGCGATTACATACCATGTGGAGAAAATATCTCTACTACGCCATTTATATAACTCCAAATAAGTCCAGTCTATATTATATCTTCAAAATGGCCAAAGAGAATGGTAAATTGGTTACTTCAATCCATATCCCAACAGTGTAATAGTACTAGCACAATTACTAACACCTATCCCCCATGGATTGGACACCTTAAACATAGGATAAATGGAAGTTGGGAACTAGTAGTCCTGTCCCAACTAAATGGCACAAAAATCAAATGTAAAAGAAGTGTAATTTACCTGCATGATGCACAGAGTTCCATTACGACAAAGGTCAACACCCTCGCAGTCAAAACCAATCACAAATTGTCTCTCAAGAGAAGGTTCCAAGAATTCAGGTGGAAGTTGACATGCATGAGTGACAATATGGATCGGAACCATGGGAAAGTAGTCTTCATAATCAGTGGGGTTCCCACCTGCAAAATATAGGAAAAGAAATCATAAGAAATAAAAACTAGTGTCAAAGTATATCACTTCAATTATCTGGAAGCAGCTCCCCACCCCACCCCACCCCCAGAAGACAACTAAAATAACAAAAAGGGCCGCCAAGACAATATTTATCTAAGTAGAAAGCAAAAGCTGGAATCCACAAGCACACTAAACACCTTTGCATCAAGTGTATTGGGGGGGCTGCAGTACAGTTTGGCACGTGTGAAAATAAATAAATAAATAAATAGTATTAAGTATTGGATTCAAGTAGACCAATATCTAGTTGCTTAACAGATGAAATGATTTTTGCCCCCCTTCCCCCCCCTCTCCCCAGCACCCAAAAAAAAAGGAAGTGACGTATGTTTGAAATTAAAACCCTAATCTCATCCCCCTGTATCGGATGCCATTCCTAAATTGCACCGCGATGCTAAAACAAAATAAGTACTACCCTAATTGCAAAGCATTCTGTAATAAAAGCGTAAACTACAGAAAGAGGAGTCGCCATTGCACTCAGGATGCTCACAAACCAGGTTGATCACAATAAGTTTGACTGAAGAAGACGGGTCTAATTCTGGGGAGAAAAAGCACGGACTAATAGATGTGGAGCAAACAGCAACCAAAACCAAAACCCATCATCAAAATTATTAAAAAAAAAAAAATTAAAAATAATTCTGAAATTCTTTCTCTTTATGAGTAAATATACACAATCATTCTGAAAAGCCTCCAAAGCAAAACATGAAAACTTTTAAGAGAAAGAGACAGAGAATTAGCGGTGCCCATGCTATCTAGCCCAAAAAAATATACAAAAAAATAATGTAATTGCCAACTAGAAGCAAGAAAGCAGCAGTTGATACGATAGAAGAAAAGGCAATCAGCCTTTCACCGTAACGAAATCAAACTTTCAAGCAGTATTAAAACACTGTTTCCAAAGGCAATTACATAACCAAAAGGCATGTGATCTACAATTCATCATGAAATTTCCAGTTACTTAAAAAAAAAAAAAAAAAAAACCCAGAAAGCAATTGACAAGCACACGTAAAATACATATATAAACATACATACACACAATTTCTGATCAGATTAAAGTTAGATGAACAGAGAACAAACCCGGGTCTGGGTTCACAGGAGTGCAAGCCTGACGAGAGGAATGAGGGTCCGCCATGCGATCGGACCACCCAAACAGATCAAAACACTCTGTCCCGCAAAATTGAGCACAATATATGTACATTGCCGATCTAGCTTTCATTTTCTTGGTGTGAAAGGAGACCATTCGCGTTGTGACAAGTGTTTTTATCTGTATAATACGACTATACAAGACGGTAGTTTTTTTGAAAATGTCCGCTCGATATAACAGTTAACAATTATTTTTTATATAATAATTGAGATTATTATAATAATAGTTAAAAATTATTTTTTATTTAATAATTAAGATTATTTTTATATTCTTAATTTCCTATTTAATTCTTATTTTAAATAACTTCATTATTATTTACTTACAAAATAATTTAGATATTTTAAATTTTACTATATTTTAGTGAACTATACTTACAACTTAAATTCCTTTCAATCATAATTTTTACAAAATTAAATCTTTTAAATTAAAATGTTATAATTTAAATTTTTTTTAATTATACTTATCAAAAATTAATTAGAGAAAAAATAATCAAAACGTGTGATAGAATCTAATTTTTTTTTTTTAAATTAAAACTCATAAATTATCATAATTTTTTTATTCAACACATTTGGTTAATATTTATTTTATTTAAAATACTGTAGGCACAAATTATATCTGATATATATGTTACGATTGAAGTTTCTAGCAAATATATATATATATATAAATCGCCCACCACCAAAAAAATATATATATGTAATTAACCTAGAGTATTGACAATTTTTCCGTGCAAATTTCAACCACATTCAGTGATTCATTTTCACAACCATTCTTTTTAATAAATTACACATACCACTCTTTAATATTTAAGTAACCATATTATTAGTTTTCAATATTTAAAAATTATATTTATTTTCTCATATTAAAATATTATTAATATTAATTCCCTTCTATTAATCAACGGTTAGAATTTAATAAAAAAAATTTTGTAAAGACAATTGACAAATATGTGAGATCAGGAGATGTAAAATAAAAAAATAACCTAAAAATTTAGTTATTTTGATAATTTTTTTTCAAGTTTTAACGATTGATTTAAAAAAATAATTAAGATTAATAGTATTTCAAATAAAAAATAAATATAATTTTTAAATATTAAATGATGATAATTATAATTTTCCAAGTGTTAAGAAAAATAAGTGTAATTACCCAAATAATAAGTATAATTAACTCTCAAATTCCTCCATATGCATCTCTATTAAGATGATAAATGGGATGTTTGTTTTGCTGAAAAATTTTAAAAATTTTTAAAAATTATTCATTTTTTATCTTACTGTACGAATTACAAACCCATAAATTATCACATTTTGGGAGTGTTTGGGTTCAAAAATATTCTGAAAATCTCTAAAATTTATCTCACTGCACACATTACGAATCCACAATTCAGCTCATTTTATCTCACTTTTTATCATACCAAATACCGTCTTTATCTCATTTTTTATCATACCAAACATCTAAAATATTGATGAGATTATTCCTCTTTATCTATCTACATGTGGTTGGGTTACAAGTTTTTCTTTATTAGGCTTTTTTGTCAAATAAAATGGTACCTATTGGTTAGTAGGTGGTGTAAGGGCATTTTGTTACCGAAAACTCTAATTTTGTAAATCTTGATTGTTTCAGATTTAGTATATAAAATATTAGGCCTAATGAGTTTATTCATTTATTTTGGATTGAAATTAGAGACCATGGTCTCATTTGATATTTGTTACTTAACTACGTTATCTTAACTTTTTTTTATTTTTATTTTTTGATAACTCATGGTATCTGACCCAACTTGTCTTGAGAGCCCTGAATTCAACGACCGAATAAACCTTCTAGTGGCCTTGAGAAGACTCGAACTAGTTACCACTAGATAGTAAACCCAAGATTTTACCAGTTGAGCTGTCTCTAAGTGTTTGCATTATCTTAACTTAGAGGGTGTTT
>JAVXUM010000004.1:3422689-3434310 GCA_035590655.1 Pouteria glomerata
GTGGACCGATGCATAAATATGAATGAGAGCAAATCAACTGGTAACATTATGCAGTGAGTCAATGAATCAATGGATTATGCATAAATATGAATGAGAGCAAATCAATTGGTAACATTATGTCGTGGCAGTGCAGATGTTAATTTGCAATGACGATATTGGCTGTGACTAATACTCTTAGCTGACTAACAAACTCACTTTGCTTGTTTGGGATTGGTTGTATGGTAATTTCCCCTCTTCATTTACGGCTATATATGATGAGTTAAAAAACTGCAGCCAATTTCTGTCATTCCCTCCATCTAGCATTTGGGACATCCCGGTGATCAAATATCACCTTCCATTTGAGCCACATCATTTTACCAGCAACGACAGTATATAAAGCTTTCCAATTCTTACATTTCGCCAAATTGTGCTCTCTTGCATACTTCAAACTGGTTGTATATATTATGCTTATGTTACAGCCATTGCTGGTCTTCTTGCCTGCCAGCTGCATTTTTCTGGCTTTCGGATGATGTGTTTGGTCTTAAGTATATTTCTTAGTTCACTCTAAAGGGTGGTGCTATTGCACCTTCAATCATGATTACAATCGCTTCCTGGTCTATGGAATCTGCTCTATATGTAACTGTGTTGCTGATCTGTGTGGCTTTACAGTTCTAGTGATGATTAATGCTGTTTTTGTTGTGTTATTTTCCACATTGCAGAAGCAATTCAGGCAGCAAAATGCCAGGCAGGGCCAGGTGCAGAATAAGGAAGCTTCTGAAATAATGGTTCAAGCATCCACGGATTGGGTTACGACAAGCGGTTCGGATGGTTCACAGCCAGCACCACCCCATACGCAAAACCAACTTAAGCTGTCCAATGTCGATGGTAAACGGGTCTCTGTTCATGATAGAATACGGATCCCAGTTTCATATGACGACCTACTTGGGGAAGAGGATTCTAAAGACAAATCGACCTGATGCCGGAGGAATTGCATGGGTCTCTGGCTATGACACTGGTTTTTAGTGTTTGGTTCTGGAATTTGTTTTTTTTTTTTATCCCGCAGTAATTTCTTTATCAGCCACTTGAGCTAAATTTTTTTTTGCAATTCGTAAAGATGGTGACATTTGTTTACTATCCGGCAGAAGTTGAAAGAGAGGGAAAACAAAAAAGAAAAAGGAAAAAGAGAGAATTTTGATAAAAAGGGAGAGGTTGATTTTTGTTGGAGAATAGCAGGTGAATATTGGTTTAAATGCTATTGAAGTACCGAGTTTTTTGGGTCATTCTTGATGCTGTGGGTTTATATTTGGATTAATGAAAGCAAATTGAAAATTCCAGCAATGAATCTATACGGTAAAATAGAGGAAATAACATTGTGTAATGCAGTAGCTAAAGGAGGGTCATTGCAGGCTTGGTGGTCCATTTTTATTCTTGTTAAATGACAATGGTGTCTCATTCTGTGAGATGAATGGGCCGAAAAAGTTCCAAAAAAATAAAAAAATTGGTGTGTTGAAATAATGTAAAATATAGAAGAAATAACATTGGAGAAAGTTAAAATTTTTTTAAATTTTTTAAAAAAATTGATCAAGGTAAAGAAACATGTAATCGAGTTCAAGAGACGAATCATAGTAAGTTAGATGAATGGCTACAATTGTAAACGTAATCATTAGGCTGAGTTTAAAAAAAAATTAGTGTTTTTGTAGATGAGTAACTAATTACTAAAAAAACGATATTTTTTATGTTTGAGAAAAAAAAAAATTTTTTTTAGTAGTTAATTTTTTATTAATTTAATATCTTTATCTTTCAATATTTAAAAAAATTTAAAATATAAGAAAATAAATTTGACCATTTTAAAAAAATAAAAAATTAGTAATAATCTTTTTTTTTTTTTTCAAACCGTCACATAGTTTTTGATGGCAGTGAATCATTAACGAAAAAATAAATTATATATAAAAAAAAAAAAAAATGTGAGAGGACTGCTGAGGATGGATGTAATAGAAAAAAAGGAGAAATTTGTCATAACAAATTGCCAGAGTCAACCTTCCAGTTCCTCACGACAAACCCACCAAAAAAAAAAAAAAAACAGAAAAGGACAATCATACAGAGAAGAAAGAGTAAAACATGGTTATAACTTATAAAACAACAGCCAGCCACACTTCGCCTCTATACCACCAAGGAGCTGCATAGAAATGACACCCAAGCAACAAGAACTCTAGTGTTACCTACCCAAAAAAAAACTCAAACCTCCAAGCCGTTGATTATTTCACTGGCTGGTTACTGCTGCAACATTTTCTTCGGCCGGTGCTGATTCAGCTGCAGGCGACTTCTTCGCAAGGGACTTGGGAATATCAATGACATCTTGCAAGCAGCGTTGCTGAGGATGCGACAGAAGAATACACATATGACGGAAAAGAACACGCGACAGCCCCTGCCCGCTCTCAAATATGTAACCCTCGTACTCGGTAACATGTTCAAGAGCATCCACCAGTGCGTCGTAAACCTTTTGGGGACAATTGTCAGGCCCGGGCTTGTCATGAAGGTAAACCACATCCAAGGTGAAGAGTTTCTGGTTCAACGGCCACTGGTGCTGTGGTTGTATAGATGACCTGCAGTAGATTAGGATCTGAATTTGCGACAGATCCATAGAGAATAAGCATCAAAATTGGTAGGATGAATGCAAAAGGATTAAATCATTCTATAACAATGCTTTCCATTCAATGTAATATTCTTGTTTACACCCCATTTGGATGGGATGAAATGGAAAGAATATAAGGATCCCTCTTTTATTCGTGAGTTTTATGAGAAGAGGACAGAAGAAAAACATAAAGAAAATAAAACCCTACGATCTCTACATTTTCATATGTCAAAAGGTCGGTCATAAACAAAAAAAAAAAAAAAAAAAAAAAAGAAAATAAGAATCTCTCCTTTGCTTGTGAGTTCTGTGAGGAGATAAAAGAAAAGAAAATAAAACAAACAGAAAGAAACATTAAGAAAATAGAGCCCCAAAAATTGGATTTTGATTTTGATTTTGATTTTTTACTGTTAAGGGTCCAAAAATCGAGTGAAGGCTATCTATTAAAAAATATTTGCTAAGGTACTGTCAATGAAAATGCAAAATCATAATGCGTTTTCATTAACCTAAAAAACATATTATCGGTTTGAGAATCCATCTCTCCCTGACTTGACCAATCCTCTACCTTGCCTTTTTGAGATTTTCTCTTTTATCGCCACTTCGTGTATAAGGAAAAGAAAAATACTCTGATGAATTCAAATGCTCCATTGTCGAATTTTGAAGGAGTTTGATTGATTGATTCCTGAACAACCAGAAGAAATTCCAAGCAACCTAGATGTTTGTTTTTCTTTCCATGTTTACTTAAGTTTTTTTGGGTTTCTTCTATAAATAAGGATGGGGGAGGGGGGTTGTATTTGAATCTTTTGCTACGTGAGATGCGAACATGAAATTATGTCTTATGAAATCGCATTTTCACTTGACCAAAAGACGCAATTTCATTTTGTATTTTCAACTCGGGACAAAGCAGAAGACGCAATATGATATTGTGTTTTTCAATTTAATGATATTGCGTTTTTATTAATAGTACATTGGCAAATATTTTTCCATTGACAGCTTTCTCTCAATTCTTTAGACCCTTAATAGTAAAACAAAGTTCTATAACCTCTCCATTTTCGTCTGGCCAAAGTTGGACAAAAATAGAGAAAAGAAAAGCTCATTAATAGTTTTTTTTAAATATAATTTTACCTCTCAACTAACTCAGCCAATCATCTAAGAGGCCGTTTGGAATGTACAACAAACCAAAATTTAACAAAAGTGAAAGTATTTGGAATTTGGAATGTAAAAGTTATTTTGAAACAATGGTTGGATATTGTATTTGATTTGATATAAAGTTGTTAAAAATCATATAAAGTGACACGTAACAAAATTTTAGCGGAGAATCTTGAAAACTTTTGGGTACAAATGTCAGTCAAACTTTTTCAAAAATCTGCCAAAACTGTTGAAACGCACTATAATGGTTTGTTCCAACGGATTTTGATAAATTTTTTGAAAAAGTTAGAATTTTTTGAAGTTTGAAAAAGTTGAAAATTTTTTAAGTTTTTTGGAATTTTTTTTGTACTCGGTTGGAGCTCCAAACAGCTCCTAACTCACCCATCCAACTAAGACACCCATCAATTGTCCTTGGACCTCAAAAGATTCATAAGAACTTTCGAAGCGTTACAAGAAGAGGATATGCTAACTTTTCCAATTGGAAGGGGGTTTATTTTCTTTAAATGAGGTTACTCATTTGCGACTAGAGGTGGTTGTTTCAATTTTTGGAAATAGTATCTCCAATTATTAGGGGTAATACTGTGTACATTACTTCTTCTCAGATCTCACATAAGTGGGAGCCTTGTGCATTGGACCTCCCTTTTAAGAACCTCCCTAGGGTGGTGCTACAATAGACCCACCCCTAGATGGTAAACCTTAAGGTTTGAGTCGATAGAGTTGTTATGATTTTCGTGACAAGTTTTCTGTTGTAGCCTTCTCAAGTTACAAATAAGTTGGGAAACATTATATTTGGAAGCATCAAAGATAAATGCCCTGAGCACATTGCATAAATAATTTTCAAACCCTGTCTCCAACCCCCCTTTTGAAAAAAAAAATTAATAATAACTGTACCAAACAATTGGTGTCTGATTTAATCCCAACATTACTTACCACTCTGAGAATCCGATTGTGAACACGGGATTTCTTTGCTTCATGGGCTGCAATTCGGAATAGCTGGGTTAGATCTGCATGACCAGAAGGTGAATCAACTGACAGCCCCCGAAGTACCGCCATAGCAGACTCAACATCACTGCTGAACTCTTTCCGAAGCTTCATAATATTGAAAGAAAAAATTATAAATAATTAATGAATTTCCTCTAATAGGTTAAAAGTATATTGCCGAATTTATTATGAAGTCATTAATCCAGACCAATATAAGAAAGACATACCTCAGGTAATTTGATTTTACACATGGATTAAATAAAGACACACTGCCAATGTGGTTTAAACTAGTTTGTTCAACCAATTTTGTGCATTAAATGCACAACACTCCGAAAATGATGAACCAAAGTAAGAGAAGCATGTCATAAATAAAAGGACAGATCCTGTAAAGCCCACAGTCCCTTCAATAGTTTTTTTTTCTTTTATTTATTTATTATTTTTCTTTGGGGGGGTGGACGTAAATCACATACTGTGTCAGATCAAAGAAAGTTGTTTCCTTTTATATATGCTTCCAAAAGAAGATGAATATGCCAAATGTTGTTGTTGCCAGTGAAAATCTAGGGAATTCTAATGTAGTTCCCTCTTAACCCAAAGATTATTGATAGTTCACAACTTGTGAGAAATGACGCATGCACATAAAAATTCCAAACTTTCCGAAAACATGGTTGATACAAGTTATATTAAAGGGATTGTCTTTTCCATCATACAATTTCCTACAGTTGTTAATTGGATAAAGTTTCTTTTAGACTTCCACTCAAGATAAGAACACACACAGCTTCAATACTGTGCCAGAAGATGTATGCAATTAAGCAGTTCAATATGCTTCCAAAGTTATTAAAATTTTGATTCCTGAATACACAGTATATTAGACATTTTGAAGTCGCTTTCCGTCCATAACTTCACGTGTTAGAAGGTGAGCAGATTTTCAAGGAACTTGACAAAGAAAATGTCATTTAAAGGTAATCTTCTGTATAATTAAGACCATTGTAACCTATGTGTGAAGTCTTTACTAAGTTTAAGAGAAACAGATGATTCTAATAAATTCAGAATAGGGCTTCCCAAGTTAAGAATAATAGTTATGTGTGTGTGTATGCGCTTGCAAACACATAAATGTTCATATAACAAGTTTAAAGTGGACCCATTTAGATCGAAACAAAAATATCAAACTTTGTAATTTTCTGCTTTTTCCCCCCTCCATTTTTTTAATGTAGAATTTACAATTGCAAGCATGTACATTTACCCTAAACTTTTCCCCTTCGCATTGCTATGTCAAATTGAAAATTTGCGACTAACTCAGCCATCCAACAAAGGCACCCATCAATTGTACTGTATAATCCAACTAAAGAGAGAGAAAGGGAGGGAGAGAGAGAGAGAGAGAGAGAAATATTGTATAACATTCAGCTACCCACAAGAAGATTACACAATTATTCTAATATCTTCTTCAAAAATACCCTCCAGAACAATAAAAAGACTCCAGCAATTCGACTAATCCAAACAAATTTCAAAGCAGAAATCGCCCAATGAACAAACATAGAAATGAAAATTCCACATATAACCCACAAAAATTTTGAGTCCAAGCAATCAAATAGAAAGCGAAATGAAGCAAATCGAGGGTACCCAAGAAGCAGATTTTCCGAGGGCTGCGAAGGCGAAGCGGTGATCGGGGTTGATGGTCAGCTTAGCATTGATGAAGAGGAGGATTGCCTGCTTGATGGAGTCCAATCTGGTGATGGCTCTGCCGCTTGCGCCGGTGACCTTCATTTCAACGAGCGATTCAGTGTCGACATCGATGCAGAAAAGTATGTCTTCGCTCGAGTATCGAGTTGGTTGAAGCGCGTAACGAACTGATGGTGTCGATCTCTGACCCTCCATCGCTTCCATCTCGCTCTCCAGTTCCTCTATTGTTTGCTTCAGCTGCCGTAATTCTCCCCGATCGTTTGGTCGGGGAAGGAGAAATTAATGCTCCGTTTGTGACTGCAGAAGGGAAAAAACCCACATTAGTCGGATACGAGATTAAAAAAAAAAAAAAATTAGTGGATAATATTTTTTTTATTTATTTGTAAGTTTAAAAAAATAATAATAATAATTTTTTTTTTTTGTGCTTATGAGTTAAAAAAATGAAAAAAAATAAAGTATAAATTTTTATTTTATTATAAAACCTTTGAAAAATTACTATAAAATCTCGTAAAAAATTAGAATATGATCAAGTTATTTAGTCTTTAATTTAATTTTTTATTTTTTATTTTATGAGTAAATATGTTATTTTAAAAATTTTATTAATTTACTTTTATCCTTTTTTATTTTTCTTATTATTTTTTAGGAGATAAAAATTTTAAAATTTTTATTTTTATTTTTATTTCTCTTTATTTATTTTTATTTTTTTCCTTTCTAAAAATACGTACACATTAGTAATTAATTTTAGGGTGCATTTGGAGTAATAAAAAAATAAAAAAAATGTAATTTGAGTTGATTTTATATTTTTGAGATTTGGTGTTTCAAATAGAATTTTTTGAAAAAGAATAATGACACTTTTAGACTTTTGTGGTAAAAAATAAGACAAAAAATTAATTTTTTGGGTCGATTTTTACGTATTTATGTCAAAAATTTTTGACCTTTAAAACAGTTTTTCAAATCCGTTTTAACGAATTCAAAAAAAATTAGTATAAAATAGTGATAATAGTACTTGTTTAAAAGCTTTCGTTTTGAAGAATATGATTATCAAACAAATTTACCGATTAAATTAATCTCCTTATAAATTTTTATTTTTTTTAGTGAAATATTAAAATTTTTTAAATATAGTAAAAATAAAAATATGTAATAAAGAGTTCCAATAATTTATAAAAATTATTAAAAATTTATTTTATTTTATTTATTAACACCCCCAATAATACATTAAAATATTATTTTCTTCTTTCTTCCTTCACTCCGCCCAATTGGACTGTTAAATGAGGGAAAAGATTAGATGGTTTTCCTCTGCACCGCAGGGTAGTAAAAAAGTGACTTCTTGATAGTTTCGTTCCACTTTTTTTTTTTTTTTTTCATTTTATTATACTAATTTATTTTTTTCTATTTCTTTACACAATTAAAAATATATATTTTCTTCTTATTTTTTTATTTTTTAAAAATAACACAAAACACAATAATTTTATTTACAATTTTACTTATTATCAATTTCTTTTATTTTTCTTTAATCATCTTTCCAAGCTAAATAGAGCTTTATTTATTTATTTATTTTAACGGTAGCCAAATGGAATCCCATTTTCCCCCATTTTAAGTTTATAATTTGGAAGATTACAAATAAATTAAATAAACAAATTTTTAGTACCAATTAAGTTTATAATTTGGAAGATTACAAATAAATTAAATAAACAAATTTTTAGTACCAATTAAATTTGTTCTTTTGTTTATATGAGGTTTAGAAAATAATTTTATAGCCAAAATTTATATTATGAGTCCGCTTTAAAGTAAATTTTTATTGATTTTTTTAATTATAAAATTTTCAACTAAACTTTAATTATCCCTTTTTAATGCTTTTGAGTCCGTTATTCTACTCAAAAATAGAGAAAAAATATAAAATTTATCCAAAACTAATGTTGATTAAAAAATTAGTATTTTTTAGAATATTATAATAATTTTTGAATAATTCTATTTGTGAGAAATTATTTAAAAACTATTGATATCACTTAAAATCTCTTAAAAAATATAAATTTTCACTTCAACCTAATACGCGACATTCTAATTATTAGTTTTGTGTATGGTAAAAAATTAAAAAAAGTTAAAAAAATTAATAAAATTAAGTAAAAATTAAAAAAAATCAGAGAAATTTGATAAAATTAATTTTGTGTTTTGATAAAAATGGTTAAAAAAATTGATAAAAATTAAAATTTTTTTATTATAATAAGACACCGTTTGGTATATCAAAAAATACACAAATTTTAAAAATTTTAAATATTATTTACTTTTTATTTTATTAATAATTTTTTTTATTCACCTCATTTTTTTTTACTTTTTACCACCCTACTCTGAACAACTAATAACGAATGATGGATAACAAATAACGAGAATGGGCGGCAGCTAAGGTGGAAACTCGGACACTGATCATATTCGGCAAGCAGGCAAGGCGCCGAACAAAGTCGGATCCGGAGCGGTTGATCGGGTTCGAACCATCAAGAGGGCATTTTCGTCTTTAAAAAGCAGGCTGCTTTGTTACTTTCTAGTTCAGTTCAAGTTTTCTTCCGCTACCGGTAACTGTGACAGGAGAGAGAGAGAGAGACAGAGATGGCTTGTTTGCACGATCATAGCTGCGAAGATCACGATTGTTCCTCAGATTTCTCTCTCTATAAATGCATAGATCTCTCCAAGGTTTTGTTTCCTTGTATCAATTTGTTTTGACCTCATCAAATATGTTGCTTTGTTTTGTTTTTGTTTGGATTGCGTCTTTAGAGCTTGTTTCTCCAATCATAAATTCATGCTGTATGCGGACCTCTCCAAGCTTTAATATCAAATACCCATAAACCCTGACTTCTAAATTACACTTGAGTATCTGCAATGCAATGTAGAGATTCGGAATTTTATTTATTTATTTTTTTTCGCAAATAAATGAGCTACGATTTTTGGGATAGTAAATAAAAATCGAACTGTCAGTGCTTGATCCTTGTTTTCAACAGTACCCATGTTAGTAAATCGTTGTTGAAATCTTCGTAGATTATGATGTCTTCTTGAATTATCAAGAACATGTCAGTGAGGGTTTGAAAGCGGTTTCGGCTTTCACTTTTATTTTATCCTTGTGCTACATATATATCATCTATCAATCTTTATGGGAATCTGAAAACTGAACCCACCTCTGAAACATGGCAAAGGTTTAGTATCATCAAAATCTCTCCCGACTCTTGTGATGTGGTTGTGTGGACAAGCAAGTCTATCAAACTGGTCAATCTGGTAATAATGTTGTTAAAAGTGCTAGGTGCCCCTAAAGACCCCAAGATCCATTATCACCTAAGGTGCGAGGCGTTTGGCTGCCTATGGCTGCCTAAGGCAAGGAGCCATTTTAGAGGGGAAAAAAACCTTCATGATATTTGTCCAATTATGTAAACATAGTAATAAACCAAAAGTGATATCATTGAATGTGCAATAGTAACCATTCTTTACAAAAGATGTAAGTTAAAAATGAAGGCAGAATCTTATTTACTTGAACTAATTATCACATCTGTCACTTCGTCGTCATACTCTATCTCATCACTTCCTTCGCTGGATTTGTGGCATCTTTTGGGCTTTGAAAATGTTTCCATTAATATATTATTAATCATCTTGGTCCAAAAATAATGAAGAGCTGGTGGAGTAAAATTCTGGAAGATCCATGGAGATGAGATAGAAGTCTACGAGAGGAGTTTTCGGTTATCTAAGAGTTGGTTATTGGCAGGGAAGGTTATGGACATTATTGGTAGGGGATGGGGAAGTTAGTTTGCACTAGAAGTGTTCCGAGTCAGGCCAATTTAAAGTCAAGTCTTACTACCGGAGTTTGGGAGATTTTAGGGGAGTTTCGTTCTAGTGGAGGGACAGTTGGAGAAGTAGTGCTCCCCCTAAGGTTGGCTTCTTGATTTGATGAAGAACTATGACAGCGGGAAACCTTATCAAAAGAAGGATAATCCTTTTAAATGGGTTTTACCTTTGCAAAGAGGATGGGAGTCCATTGATCACCTTTTTGTGCATTGTCCGTAGACTGGTTCCGTAGATTGGAGAGCTTTGGATGATGTTCTTGTCTAGTTTTGGGATGCAATGGGTCTTTTAGAGGAAGGTCAAATAGGATTTTGAGAAGTGATAGGGAGCCAAAGTCTCAAGGAGTCGAAGGAAGCCTTGGATTAATTCCTTTTTGCATATCTAACTTTTTTAGGGCGAAAGGAACATAAGACGTTTCCAAGATCTTGAAAATTTTTTGTACAGATTAAAGAGCTTTTTTCATGGCATTTTGTGTAGCTGGGTGAATGGGGATATAGAACCAGACTTAATTGACTTCTTACACTTCATGGATACCATGGGGCAGAGACATGTTTTGATTTGTTTTTTCAGGTTTGGCTTTAGATGGTAGTATGTTTTGTAATATGGCTTGCATTCCCTTGATGCTTTTCTAATACAATTGCAGCTAAAAAAAGTCAAAATATTACATAAGATGAAAGAGGCAAAGCTTCAAATGCTTTTTGCTTTGGTGTCACTGTACTAACAACGCCTCACCTGGAAGCATGTGAGATGCTTAGGCCTTGCGTTGCCTGAGCACCTGGTGCACTTTTATTAACAATGTCCAGAAATCCATTTGATAAAGTTACTAAATTATAGTGCTTAGGTGTGTTGGAATTATTCAGTTTCTGTTTTCTCTCTCTCTCTCTCTCTTCATAAGTCCTTGATTTGGATTATCAATACTAACAACATATGTTTTTATATAAATAAGGGTATGTATACAGAACATATCACACATCCAGTAACCTGTTTGATAGAGTATACTTCCTAGTCATTGATAGACTCTGTGGCACTTCTATTAAAGTAGTTGCTTTTATGTATATTTATTATGGCCTCGCAAAAACTATCTATGTAATAATATAGCCTTTGAGCATATATAAAATATAACTTGTGTGTTTTGGTGCCAAAGGTATCTGCGTTAAACGAGGCTGTTCCAGGTAGTGTTAAGTCAGTTTTCAAAGCTTGGGAACAGAGACTGAATTCTTCTGAGGTTGGTTGTGTATGATGATCAGACTCATGTTATTTGTTTTCCTCTTAATTAGGGGATGCTTATTCTAAATGGCAATCATTGGACATGTATTGTATTTTATTTTGTCTTTTCATTATGCATTTGAATATATCAAATGTTCTTTTAGTATCACTTATTAAAAAA
>JAVXUM010000004.1:3480339-3493560 GCA_035590655.1 Pouteria glomerata
AAGTTCCCCTCAAGGTGAAAGGAAAGTATTATAAGGTGGCAGTAAGACCAACGTTATTATATGGATCAGAGTGTTGAGCAATAAAGCATAATCATGTTCAAAAGATGACAGTTGCAGATATGAGAATGTTAAGATGGATATGCAGGATAATAAGGAGGGATAGGATTAGGAACGAGTAGATTAGGGACAAAGTAGGAATAGTACCGATTAAATATAAAATGAGAGAAAATCAACTAAGATAGTTTGGTCATGTTAGAAGACGTCCAACGAAAGCACTGGTTAAAAAATGTGAAAGTATGGAGATCGCCAGGACTAGGAGTAGGAGAGGGAGAGGGAGAGGGAGAGGGAGAGAGAGAGAGAGAGAGAGACCCAAGAATTGTTAGAAAGTAATTATTAAACATGACCTTGCCTACATAGATTTAACGGAGGATATAACCCTTAATAGATTTGATTGGCATTGTCAAATCCATATAGCCGATCCTACCTAGTGGGAAAAGGCTTACCTTGGTTTGGTTTGATTTTTGGTGGATACGTAAACTTCAGATGAACCATAACAAGGAAATATTGTTATGCTGTCATGCTGGAGACTTTGAATTGCAATCAAAAAACCAAAAGTTTATATAACATGGCACAGTCAAGAATTTGCAAATGTGTAGTGAAACATTAATTCATGAATGGTACAAGCCATACCTTGTGTGTTGTTGTTGTGACAACATCAGAGTACTCAAAAGGATCAGAAACCACGGAAGCAGCAACAAGTCCACTTATGTGAGCCATATCCATCATGAGAAAAGCACCAACAGCATCCGCAATCTTTCAACACATATCAAGTGAAATCAATTTAATACTTAAACAGGCAAGGAGAGGAAAATGTTAACACATGGAAATTTTTAAATTATTTATTGCTAAATAATGATGTCACAAGAAAGCAATGAACTAACAAACAGGCACAATAAAAAAAATGCTAGCATTTGGTAACAGCCATAATAATAATAAAATAAATTAAAGTACCTTCCTCATACGAGGATAATCAAAATCTCGAGGATAGGCACTAGCACCAGCAATGATAAGTTTTGGTCGAAAGAGAGTGGCCGTTTTCTCAAGCATGTCATAATCAACAAGGCCTGTTTGGAAATTGAGGCAAAACTAGACTTATCTTCACAGTGAATGAACATGATGAAATCAACTATTGCATCTTTAGCAACAAAAAAATTGCCTAACGCAGTACCTGTAGATTCATCCAGTCGATAAGGCATAGATTCAAAATAAATGGATGTGCCTGATACCCGTCGTTTAGCAGTCATGAATCCATGAGACAAGTGTCCCCCATGGGATAAGTCCAAACCCTTGGTCATTTTATATGTGAAATTTAATTTAGGTCCACAAGTTCCAGGATAAAGAATCGGATGACCAAAATAACCTCAACGATATATAACTCACCATGATACGGTCATGTGGATTAAGAAGTGCAGTATAAACCTCAAAATTAGCAGGAGAACCAGACAATGGTTGAACATTAACACCCCATTTCTTCCCATCCAAGTGAAATGCTGCCAAAGCTCTTTCCTGACAGAGAATTTCCAGCTCATCAATGTACTCATTGCCACCATAGTACCTAATAACAAAAGAAGATAAATAACCCCATTAGACATGATAAATATAATAAACAAAATGAAATGGTATTATCTCAAATGGGTAAATCTTACCTTTTGCCAGGTAATCCTTCAGAATACTTGTTTGTGAGGCAAGAACCAACTGCTTCCATCACTGCCCTGGATGTGAAATTCTCGGAAGCAATAAGCTCTAAGCTTTTGAATTGCCGTTGTTTTTCTTTGTCAATAATTGAACGTACTTCGGGATCAGCTTCACTGAGGCCGTAGTCTATAAAGCTGCTCCCACTACCTAAACAAAATGTTTAATACACATTAGTTAGGGCAAGATGGTGTAAACTGTTCTATTGTCATTTGTCATTCAAATTTCAAATTCTAAGTAAATAATAAGCATGCAGTGTAAACCAGCACATCAGAAGTTCTCTATTGCTATCCAGGATAATAATTGCTGATTATATGATGGAAATCAAAATTTTTCATAAAACTTCAATGCTTATATATCAAACAAAGTTACAGCTCAATAAAAGGAAAAATGGTTCAAGGTACAATTTTCTGAAAACTTATATCTAATAAACGAATGCTCCCATCAAGGAGAATAAGCTTCTATAGTCTGTTGCCATATCCAATAACCTAGCTAGCACCTGAAAGACTAAAAGAACAACAAGTTCACACATAAATGCAAAGGAGTTCCTGATAAGATATACTAGTACTTATAAGGATGATAATGCCTCAAGAATTCCATCCTATCGAGGAAACCCATAGGCCATGTTTGTTTCAACGATAAGGTGGCATTAGTAATACCTAGGACAAATAGTGAACATAAAGAAGAACGGGACTAATTATAATTTATTATTGTGTTTGGATATATCAGGATGACAATGTGGTTCAGGAATAGAATGTGGCGTATAAGAAGACATTACATACTAAATAGACAAAAACACCCCTACATTTTATATTGCCCAAAATAAGTCTTACTTATGTTAAATTGTTTAAAAAAGGTAAAAAAATAAAATAAAAAGGTCAATTAATCATTTTAACCCCGATCCCAATAGTGATAGTAACACTCTCTCCCTGGTATTAGCTAATACCCTCTATGGTATAAGGTACTAAAATTTCGAACAGCACAATTAGTCTCATCCTTATAAACCTTCCCAAACATGGTAATAAATTGTAGTGAGCACTAATAGTCCAATACCACCAAATCATCCAGCAAACAAACACGGTCGTGATGTGCTTAGGTATAAGGTATAAAGACAGAAGAATAAACATAAGTAAACATAAAGTAGCATTTAAAAGTTCTCGAGAAAGAACTATTAAATAATAAGGATGCATACCACAATCCAACATAATGATCAAACCCCTCTCCTAACTTATGTGACTACTCAAAGTTAGAAACCATATCAGGTATTCACACAGCACAGCATGCTTCAGAATGGCATGAATGTGCCTCAAAATAAGTGGAAGCGTAAGTGGTATGGCCGAGGCTGTTAAAGTCGCCCAATCACTATGCCAGACATTTGCACTTTGTAAAGGAGAGAAATATCTGAGTGTCTCATTGTATTCAAAATCCATGCATGTGAAAAGATATTTTCCCTAATTTATTCCAAACACTAATTCATAGATGGTTGTGCATAAAAAGACAAGCATGAAATCAAAATAAGCCCAGCAAAAGAACATATGCGGACGAAATTTAAACTAAAGGTCCACTCATGTGCGGAAGAAAATAAACAGCAAAATATCTCAAGATTAAAGAATTATTACCTCCAATTTCAGGTGCAGGGACAGACACAGAAGAAGAAGGCTTCCCAGTAACCAAACTCCCTTCAAGTTGAGAAGATTTACAGGGCTTAAGCAAATTGAGCTTAACCTGATGAGGGAATCCATTCAAAACTGATCCCTTTGGAGGAAAAGTCAATCCCTTTGCCCCAATGTGCTGTTGAATAGAACCCATAGCTGCAGTCCCACAAGAAGCCTGCATATTGTCTTTTTATCCTACATATTCAGAGACATCAAAATTGAGTCCTACAATAGTGCAAACAAACTGAAATACGAAAGAATGAATGAAAATGCTCTTGATGTATATAAGAACAATGATATATATATATATTCATTATTTATCTAAATAAATATATTTTTCGTAGCAAGAAAATTGATATATACAGTGTACGTAAACTAATTTGCAAAGCTTATACCTCTTCAAGAATACAGTGCGGTAGAGAGAAAAAGTGAGAATTTATTTGAGAGAGGTACCTTTCTTGGCGTATCTGAGTCGCCAATCACCGCAAAGTGGCCGGCGTGGAGTCGGCAATAGAATATGGTCGTCGATGGAGACGTGGAGAACTGCTTCGCTTCTAGGGTTTGGTTTCGCAAGAGGAAGAAGGAAAGAACACTCGTGTTGGGCTGCTTTTAAAACGATGTCGTTATATTTCATGCACACACATATATATAGAAACATTTTTGTTCGAAAATCAGGTGAATTATTGTATAAATTTGAGTTTACCTAAATCAAGGTAGGGTTTGAGAAGAATAAAAAAAAATGTAATTGTTAAAGAGTTAGTTCTTTTTATATTGGAAAAAAAAATTAATTTTTTAATAATTAATTTTTTATTTTTTTTATTTTTTATCTATCATAATTTAAAAAAATAAATTTAATCATTTTTAAAAAATTAAAAAAATTAAGTAGTTAAAGATGAATTTTTGGTTAGCGGTTATCAAAGGCTAAATTTTGGATGGGGCTTAAATTTTATTAAAAAATTTTAATTTTAATAAATTCTTTTAACTAAATTTCTTGAGATATTACTTTTACAATAATTTTGTTCTTAATTTTTATTTTTTTTCAAGCCAACAACACCTTAAATTTTGATTTCCTCATAATAATAATCTTTTAAAAAATAATTTCCAAACTAGTAATTTTTTGTTTAAATTTATTTTCATACTATTACTATTTTTGCCAAATGTATAACAAATTAAAAATTTAGTGTAATGTAAGATTTTTTTTTTATATTTAATTAAAATTATATTTTATTCCTAATTAATGAGCCGTCTGAAGTGACAAAAATTATGATTTTATAATAGGTACAGTAAAATAAAAAATAAATTATTTTTAATAATTTTCAAAGTTCCAAAAAGACTCTAAAATTAAATTGAAACATCCGAAAACCACCAGGGAACACATCAACAACCTATGGAATGAACTTGGTAGATTCCCTCTCCTCAGCCACCAAGATTCACAATCCGTCAGTAATTATATTAGTAGTTATCTTTAATTAATTATATTGTTAAATCTGAGAAAATAATATTTAAGGTGTGAAAATTAAGCCATTAAATTTAGTTAAGCTGAAAATGAAATAGACATCAGACCCAATGGTACATCTTCACACTATTAAGCCCTTGAACCAAATTTCTACTAGAAGTAAGACTAATTATTAATTGTAACGCAGATGATAACCAATTGATACTAAAGAAAAATATAAATACAAATGCATGAAATAATGAGATGGCAAAATTTCATTTATTTTATTACACCGGCCAATAAATAAATAAATGTCCACGAATTGAAGAGCAAAAGCAAAACCATTTGATAAGAAGGGGTAACGCAAGTACTAATTTGAATTTAGTTAATGAAACAAGCAAATTATATGTTTGACCAAACAAGGATATCGAAAATCAGTCTAAGAAATCCTTCAAGATAAGCTTCAGCCACCTTGATTAGTCAGGTCTCAAGGAGGAAAAATAAAATAAATTTTATTACTTAATTTTTGAGTTTTTTTTTAAAGTAACAAAAAAAAAAAAATTGAGTTCAGAGTTGAAAAGAACAAAAAAATGAATTCTCAAAAATCATAAAATAATATATCTACCCCTCAAATAAAGAATAAGAAAAAAAAAATTACAAACATAACCTAAAATAAATAAATTGACAATCCTCTAACTCTTTAATAATTTAATAATAACTAACAACTTACACTATCTTTTTACTTCATTCTTATAACATCCAAATAAAAAGAATGTTCTTTTTTTTTTTTCTCTTAGAACTTATAAATAAATAAAAATAAAATATCATCATTTCCCTTACCGTCTTCCTTTTCTAACTACAGTTTTCTTTCTTTTCTTCTCTCTCCTAAACTCTCAGACGGAATTTAAATCAGCTAATAACAAAACCACCTCCATTTGAGAACACACCAACTCATAACCTGCTTAATGCATCTGACTTTTTCCCCAGATTCAACAACATGCTTCACTCAGGCTATCCTTCCGCTCCTATAATATTAATTTAAGGAACTCCAACATCCAAAGCATCTAAACATGGGCAATATCATGTTCTAACAATAAATGCAGCTCAATCCAGAAATTCAATTAGAGAAACATACAAACCAGTTCCAGACAATAATCATCCATAACAGGGAACTCTCAACCATCACCCTGAGAAATTGTGTTATGTCTAACAGACTACAAAACCTTGCTGAAATTACTTAAAAACCCTAATATAGTCAGAACACGACCTGGTTCACTCATAATTTGCATCAACTTTGCGGTGAAGCTTTAGTCACCCCACTGGGCTGAACACCCTGAGCAGCAGGTGCTGCTGCCTCGTAGGTCCCACGGCCAGTTGCCCCTGCTGGTGGTGCTGCTGCTGCACTGCCATCGGCAGAATAAGCTGGAGGCTGAGAATAACCACCACCATAAGAGCTGCTGTATGATGGCGGTGGCTGCTGTTGCCCATACCCTGGCTGAGTCACTGAAGGTGCACCATAACCATACCCTGGTTGAGCTGTTGAACCCCCGTAACTGGCAAGTGAAGCACGCTGAGCACCAGAATCCGGTTGAGCATACCCTGCTTGAGCAGGTGAGGGCTGAGAATGAGTATACCCAGGCTGCACAGGCGCAGGCTGAGCATAGCCTCCTTGGGCACCCGGTGACTGCTGGGGCTGTCCATAAGCTGCCTGGCTGGCCGGAGGTTTCAGAGCCTGAGGAGGTCCATAGTTGGGGCCATATCCAGAAGGGGGTTGAGTCCCATAACCAGGTTGAGAAGTGGGCACTCCATAACCTGGCTGAGTAGATCCCTGAGGTGGATAGTTAGCAGGACTAGGCTGCTGAGTTGTGCCGTATCCTGGTTGGCCCAAAGCAGATGACTGCACAGGTGGAGGTGCTTGAGTGGCATCCCCCTGAGCTCCTCCTCCGTAGGAAGGAGTATGCCCCTCTTGCGTTGGGTTGGTCACATTACCATAACCAGAAGTTGAAGAATAACCTTGCTGGTGATCATATCCAGCATTTTGCTGAGGTTGACCATATCCCGGTTGGGGAGCAGGTGCATGGTATCCACCATAGCCATCCTGAGGATATCCTTGCCCTTGTGGATTATAGCCGGAAGCTGGTGGCTGACTGTAACCATAACTGGTATTATCTGCAGGGGCTGAGGAACCGCCAGAGGCTTGCTGCTGCTGAGTCTGCTGGCTATAGTAATCATAACCACCTCCCTGAGAGGCCTGCTGATTTGGAGCACCAGTTGTCTGGTCCCATCCAGTGGCATAACCACCAGAGGTTGGTTGAGGAGGGTACCCAGGGTACTGGGGCTGAGACATGTTAAATTGTGGTGTTGAACCAGGATATGCTCCGGGCTGCATGTAACCATAACCAGGTTGTTGCATGGGAGGACCAGGTGGAGCCCAGCTAGTGGGAGGTCTAGCTTGGTAACCTTGCTGAGAATATCCTCCAGCCATTGATGAATTTCTAACACGATTCTGCACAAAATTGTTATTTCATATGAATCATGTAAACCTGACATAACATGTGCAGGAAAATATAGGTACGCAAAAAATAGCATATGCATATAATTAAATCACAATGTGAAAGAACCATGTCTAAAAACAAGAGGAACGGCATATGGGTTGACATTATTAATTTATTATCACCAAAGCAGATACACAATTGTATCAAGAGGGGTTTGGTTGCCTACATACCGTACTGGTTGGTTGTATTATTGAGTTACTCCCGCAGAAGCCCATCCTCTCCCTATTTGAAGTGAATGGGGACAAAAAGAAATTGCAAAAACTATACAAGTTTCCACATAAAAGCAGAAAGGATACAAATCCCATTGCCAGGAAGAGGCAACAGGTTTACAGTAAACTGCCATATCAAGATATAACTTGATGAATATTCAGTTCATGCATTGTACAATGAACAGAAACTCAAAATAGCATGTAACTGATTCATAACTGATTCAGTAAAGTGAACAAAACTACCCAAAACAATAACTATTGCCATTTGCCACACCATTATACCATACTAAAATATAACACAACCAAAATTGTCCAATTATCTCTTGGTTATACATAACTAATACAATGGAAAGGGGCAGTCTAAAATCTTTATACTGAAAACAACGAGTAGATGGGAACACACCTATAAGCAGAAAATAGCACTAAAATGTGAACATGGCTTCAACAGGAAGAATTCAAGACAAACCTTCAAATTTAAGCCAGGCCACTTTTTCAACTTTCCTATGAAGAGGGCCACCTATCAATCTTATTTCACTTAATGTTACAAAAAATAATACACTTGATGTGCATTCAGGATCATTATAAGTTAACAGAACAAGTCCAGCATATTAAAGATATAAGACAAAGGGCACAAAGGGCTCCATTGGATTCGAATAGAGTTTAGACAGGCTAAAATATAAATCCATAAATTGACAACTAAAAAAATCAACTACCTAGTGATGTAAGATGCAAACATAACCACAAAATATCAAAAGACTCTGTGAGAACAGAGAAATCCTCAAAACTCCTTGTGAGAAAAGAGAAATCCTCAAAACTAAGTCCTTGTTTGAGAAGCAATGGAACATTGTTTCAAAATGTGGGAAGCAACAAAATATTACGCAAAGCATTAAGAAATGTTAGCATAGATAAATCCTCAAAACCAACCAAGTCCTTGTGTGAGTAGCAATGGAACATTGTTTCAAAAGTAGGGAAACACTAAAATATTAAGCTAAACATTAAGAATTATATCAAATAAAACATATAATTAATAAACAAAAACTCTGCACATTCAATATCAAATCAAACCATAAAATAGACCTGAATAGAAATAGGTACTTGGATTTTATTTTATATGAAGCACATTATAATAGAGGATAAACAACATGGATCATCATTATATATTTTATCCTCTGATAAAGGATATATAGGAACTGAAATGTTATAACGCTTTCTCAGTAAAATGCCCAAGCTCGTATGCATCATTCTTAAATATGCGCTAGAAACAAATTTATCCCAAAGCTCAAGATCCAGCCTCAAAATAATCCCGTCTGCGATAAATATAAGCCCCAAAATTCTTTCCACCATTGGTATGAATTATTATCCAAAACTAAGGATTAGAACCATACCAGAACAATGCCGAGGCAGCACCAACATAAGTAAGGATTCCATGTTGGTGCCACCAATATTCCAATACCCACTAACCCTACAATATTTCCCAGCAACAGTTTCAGCAACAAGATACACATCAAAGATGGAGTAGACAAGGCTATAACAATTGATAATCCCAAATGTTATTCACTTAAATGTTCAAAACAATGGGTATAGATACTTGGTTCAGGTGATCCTCAACAGTGTTCGCCCTTGCATGGTGTCTTAATTGCCTCATTCGAGAAGAATCATGTAAGACCTGACTATATTAAATATCCAATGGATAAATGTGGCACTCAAGGCACAATTATAACAGATTGATAAAAATCACCATGTCCACAGCTTGGCAAGACCTGCCCCATATATTAAATATCCAATTGATCATCCTAGGCACAAACATAAAGATCAATAATTATCAATTCCAAACCAAAGATTCTTCTGAGTTCTGACACACACAAAAGTCAAACCCCAACCAATATATAAAATATTTTATGAAAACCGAATGCTAGTAGAAATGAACTGCAACCATCCTGCACAGAAGTTACAAAGAGACAACTCCAGCAACAAAAAATACAAATAGGTATATTACAGTGCAAAATACTGTGCTACCAGTTCATATTTCACAACTAGAGAAAAGCAAGTGATTCAATTCAGAGGTTACGGAGTTGCTCCCTCCCATGAATAAGCATTTGCAGTATCCCAATTCCTCCTCCATCGAATGGTTATTTTGACACACAGGAAACAAGTCTCAACCGACAACCAACACATATACAAAGAATTTTGTAACCTTTAGCATATCAAAAACGAATATATGCAGGAAAACCAATTGGCAAAAATATATATTTATGCAACCACATGGATTTCAGAAATAGCCAAATAACCATTCCTGTTAACATAAACCCAAAGGCTAAAATTGAAGTACAACTTAATACATAAGAACTGACTACAGATGTCCACCTCACTCCTGGAAAGAGAAACAAGGAGAACCCACAAAATACATTAAATATATATACATATATATCCAGACAGCATTGCCAAATAGCCAAAAAACCTTGTGTAACAAGGTTCTTACCTAAAATCTAATTCAATAACAAACACAAGAAAAAGATTCCCAAATTTTACAGGTCCCAAGTAAATTAACCCAACAAAATCCAATGAAGTAAACCTACAAAACAGTATACAAAAGCCAGATGCAGAAATTTATGGTACAAACAGCAGAGGGGAGAGAGAAGAGTTAGGAACTATTATAGTTGCACGCCTATTCAGTTAAAAGAGCCCATTGACAGTAGACAACAGTAATGACTTAAATATAGAAGAAAGATAATTTAACATTCCCTGGACTCTTGTACATGAAAAGCTTAAAATTGAGAACGAGCCACCAGAATCTATATGAAAAGTGCTGCCGCAGTAATACAAATATCAATGATAAAGGCAGAGAGAGGAGGGGCTTAACTAAAGAGAACTAACAAGAGTGAAAACTAGATTGTTAGGGAGCTCTGGTGACCCAAGAGCTACTTCATCATATTGCATGGAGGCAAGCACATAAAAAATGCTTGTGAAAAGTGGAACCTCCATGATTTAACCTAATAAGGAAATTGGCAGAAAGAATAAAGAATCACTGTGCTAAAAGAGATAAAACAACCAAAAGGGAGATCTGTTGCCAAAAAAAAAAAAACTCCCAATAATTAATATGTAACAGCTTTACCCTGTGACGAAACACATACGCTGTATCTGCACAACATGAGTGGCTGACAATTTAAAAAAGTCACTTATAAGATCAACGTATGAAAGAGGTCAAACATAGAAGGCTTTCATTGAACTTTAAGATACAGATTAAAAAACATATATGAACGGATGCTTCAGAAGAACTTTAGGTAACTAGGGTAATTAGAGTGGATGCTTCAGTAGAATTTTATGTAAGTAGAGTAATAACAATTTTCAATGCTAAGTAGCAAATTATAGAACAACTAATCAACGACGCACAATGCTCAGAAAACAAATAACCCTATTCTAGCATACTGAAGTAGAAAGAACTAATTAACACATCCTGGAATGTCTTCCCTGCTTCATGCTCAAAAAGGAAAAAGGATGGAATGCAGAAATGCTTGGTGGAATGAGAACTCAACTATCCAATTTCGCCTAACAGCAACAACTACCCAGGTGCAGTTAAAAGTTTGAGCTCATGACTGATTAGACCAAATCTGCAATATTGCGCAACATCCAAACATACCTCACTTATTACTTCATTGACCAACTGCTTTGCAGCCTCAATCTGTTCATTTGTCCCATCTATCTGTAATGTCCTCTCTGTTGATGGATCACCAGGGGGAAGGTGCAAAGGAATCACCTGGTTTAAATTAAACAAGGAATATGGCCAGAAGCCATAATGCAATAAAAAGAACATATCATCAAGCAGATAACTCAAAATTCAGACCTAAATATAATAATTTACATGATGAGAAAAGAAACAATGCAAAACTTTGCAACACAATGGCACCACAAAGACCAAAAGAAACTAAATTAATAATGACAAAATTAGGCAAAGAAAAATCAACAGTAGCACAGTAATGCAAAGCAGGAGATATAGCACTCAGCAACTGACCTGAATACGAGCTCCTGACCTGGCTTGCATATTTTTTATGTTCTCACCTCCTTTACCAATTATCAGACCAACCTGAGAACATATAGGCAACATAACATAGTCTACCCCTGGAGTTCCATAAAACAGACAACCTCCTAGTCAACCATAATGGCTTTCATTTTACCTTGTTGTTCGGAATTTTCATTACAAACTGCTCAGCATCAGATGGTTGTCCAGTTAACCTTCTAGAAACTAATCCAGAGCCCCCTGATTCAGCCTGCCTCAAACAACAAAACTATTAGAAAAATTAACTACATCAGAGATGCATCAGAACTGCACAATTTAATTGATTCATGCTTGCTCTACCCTGCAAAATTCAATATGGCCAAACGATAACCTCCTATAAAGGGAATTGAGGCAAGAAATAATTAATTTCCAACTATGACATTACCAACGGCACCACAGTACCTCGGAAAGAACATCTTGTATCAATTGCTCAGCCTTAGCTATTTGATCTGGAGTACCCATAAGCTCCACCATCCTAGTCGGGGAATTAGGATCCGCATCCATATCCCTTGTGACTTGAATCTTAGCTCCAGATTGAAGCTGAAGATACTTTATGGTTTCTCCACCTTTTCCGATAATCACACCAACCCTACCATTCGGTATATCAATCTTTTTGCTTGTTCCGGGGTAGCCATACGAAACTGGTATGGACGAAGGAGCTACATTTGAAAACAGAGGCTTCTGCGCAGCATCTGTATTCAACCAAATCTCAAATGAGTTAAACTTCAAACAATGATGGGCATTCAGACCCATGAAAGCCGATTTAATCAGCAGAATTGATTTAAGCAAAACAACACAGATCCACTAGGCCCATATAACAGTGCATTACCAAGCCTATAATATTTATGGATACAACCGCATAATGCAAAAATAAATAAATCAATAAAGGTGTACCACTACTGTAAAACCCTTAGTAGAAACCCAAAATAAACCCTGTCAAAATCAAACAAGTAGACACATGGATGCATAATCACCCCATGCTGATACGCAGACAATCAATCCCAGAAATCAAATCAAACACGGAATTCGCCAACATATAGACATAGTCAATGCAAAGCGTAAATCCCACGCACAGAACGACACAATCAACTAAAAATAAATAGGAATATCCAGGAGGATCAGAATTGAAACCCTTACTATCGACCGAATCGAAGCCAGGGCCCCCATTCTCAACCCTAGGGCGCTTCGCTTCGGCGTTGTTAAAGAGACGGGCAGCAATTTCTTGGGCTCGCTGCTTCGCGAGCTGGATTTCATCGGCAGGCGGCGGGACGCTGTTGTAGGAAGGAGGACCGTTTCCCGAATCCGGCGACTGGGACGCGATTGGCGCAGAGAACCCGGTGGCCCGTCGCGCAGGCGGAGGCGTCTGGTCTTCATACTTGCGCTTGTTGGTGGCAGAATCCGAGCCGTATTGTACCTCATCCGCCATGGCTTTACCTCTGCGAATCGAGAGAGAGAGAGAGAGAGAGAGAGAGAGAGAGGGGGTTATGAAAACCCTAGATGTAGAAGCGGAAGGACCGACTATGGCTCTGGCAGGGGTGATTTTATAGGTCAAGTGGGCCCT
>JAVXUM010000004.1:3528242-3545943 GCA_035590655.1 Pouteria glomerata
AATTTAAATAAATCAAACACTTCAAAATTTTAATAAATGCAACATGAATCAAATTGTTTGATTAATTAATCAAACCCGAAAAGAAAAAAATGAATTTGAGGTAATTGAATTTAAAATTCCTTTACAAAGAAAGCGTGTGATAGCTTAAAGTGTGGTTCAAGTGACTTTCTCGTTGCGCACGAAATCTGCCTGGCCAGGCATCGCGAAATTACTTTGCGGTTTTTGCATTTTCATTTCATAACCGCAATGTTGTATTGCGGTTTTAAACAATGATTACAAAAATACAAAATCAGGTTGCGATTTTAAAATCGTAAAATCATATTACGTTTTTATTATAAATATTTTTATAAATATTAAAATTTTTACAGCAAACCCACAAATTTTTTAACAAAAATCAGTAAAACAAAAAAAAATCCTCAAAAGCGCTGCCAGATCAGGGATTCAGGGGAGAGAAGGCTTAGAGAGAAAAATGTGACGAGGTGTGGCAGCAGAAGGCAATGGATGCGGCGAACAATTTCTCGGTAATTCATCCAATCTCTCTCTCTCTCTCTCTCTAAATATATTTATACGGTGATCTTTGCATACGTGCAAGCATATTCGTTCAATTGCGGGGATGTTTATGTATATGCAAGCAAAATCGTTTAATTTCGTTTTCATGAAAGCCGTTTTGAAGGTGATGTGTTCTTGAATTGATGTTTTGATTTTGATTTTGATTTTTTTTTTATAAAAACTTGGGCAGGGATCGAGCTCTCTGACGATCGGAGAACGGATCTGCGCTGCTTGCTTACCGTTAGTTGCCATAATTGAAGCGTTGATATTCGCCGTCTCTGGTTGCCTAGACTGCCAACGCGCCCGCGCAAATGGATCCCGATATGGATACCAAACGCTCGCTCGACTTGCCGGTGAATCTAGATGTAATTTGATGTGCTTGTTTCCTTTTGTTTCTTAATTTCTCGTTGTGTTAATTTCACTAACACCCTGAACCAAGGGCCAGCATTACTTGATCCCTTCGTTGGAAAAAAGTTACTGTTAAGACCCTTAATTAGCAATTATAACCCTTATATCATTTTTATCCTTTGTTGGCTTGGCAAATAAACAAAAATTAGTCATGTGAGTTGCTTGTGGTTAACTAAGCAAGGTTTTGTACCAAATAACCTTCTCCATTAAAATAGGCTACCTTCTCCATTAAAATAGGCTAGCTAGTACTTTCTCTTCTTTTTTGGTAACCCCGAAAGAAGTTGAATTATTTTGGGAAATTTTTTCATTTTATAGGATTTTTTGTTACCAAAATATTCCCCCAAAAAAAAAAAAAAGTGTTTAAAATTAGTGAAATTTTTGTACGGATGAAAAAAATGAATATATGATAGAAGAGTAAAGATTAGGCTGGTAGGCTTTTTTTAGTTATACATAGATTTTCCTATTTCTAAGCATTTTTTATATTTTTTTCTTTTTAAAATGTGAATAACAGCCCAAAGACTACTAAAAAAGGAATCAAAATTTTAGTTGATGGGCATTAAGTGATTTTGACCATAGTTAAGGGGGTGTTGGCAGTAGCAATTCCAGAAATTTTTTTGAGTAGAGACAGAAAATTCATGAAGTAAATATTAGAGGTGTTTGGAGTTGTAAAAATTACTGTAAATTTGTAAAGATTATCTATCTTACAATTTAAGTCATTTGACATGACATATATGTATGTGTCAAATTGTCGTAGCTTCGGGTGGCCCGTGCCTAAGGCACGGGTGAAACACTAGTAATTTTATAATTCATGCAGTGAGTAAAAAATTTAAATTTTATAAAAATTTATAAAATTTTGTAGAATTCTAAACAAACCCATTATAAAAATCATTATTAACCTTTTATTGTCACAACCTTTCATCTCTTTTACCTCACTCTTTAAAAAATCAGTTTTAGAGAGTATATGAACAAAAATATTAATCTATTTGTAATTTTATAAAATATACATTATATAATTAAAATAAATAAAATTTTTCAAAAATAATATTTATCCATATTAAATACTACATTCCAAACACAATTTTGTAATTTTTCATAGATTCAAGGATATAAAAATTCGAAAGTTGAATGTTCACACAATGAGTATTTTTGACTGTATATGAGTGTAAGTAATATATAATGTACAGTACGTACATACATACAGGACACTATAATCAGTTATTAGTACAAACTTTGAAGAACAAAAAAAAAAAAAAAATCACAGGTTATGTTATTATTATTATTATTTTTTCAGATCTTAGTGGTAGCGACTGCTGCTATTTGGACACACGTGACTCCACCACTGGGTGTTGGTATACCCATTGTTGTTTTGATATTTGGACAGAAGACCTGAATTATGTGTTTTTGTTTTTGTTGCAGTTACTGTTAATGAAATTGAGGCATTGTATGAGTTGTTTAAGAAGTTAAGTAGTTCAATCATTGACGATGGTTTAATTCAAAAGGTAAATATCTGATTAGTGTTTTAGATGTAATTCTTTTAGCATGTGTCTAAGTTAATTCTTAATTTGATTTATCACCTTGTAGGAAGAACTTCAGCTGGCATTGTTGAAATCTGCATCTGGCGATAATCTTTTTCTAGACAGGGTAGAACTCAAGAACTTATCTCTTGTTCATTCATTTATTTATTTAATATACAAGTGGAGAGGCCCATTAAGATTTTATATTAGTTTGGGAGACTTGATTTTAAGGATGTGAGATTATATTCTTACACACGCCTCATGTGCAATCCTGCTCGTGTTTAGAGAGCCAGACTAGTGCAATGAGTATGAGGAGTATACAATCGATATATTCAGTATTCAGAATTGAATGGGGGATGACTTCTTCCAAACTCGGTTCTAATACCATGTTAAGTAACTCGCCTCAAAAAATTAAGCTATTAGAAAATTGGTCTAATAATATATATTTGGCTATTTTAACACTCCCTGTATATAATCAAAGTACTCTTGTTTGGAAAAAAAATAAGAAGTGTCTTGTACATAATAAAATAAGTAAAATGGTGTTATTTGTACGCTATCTTCTTATGTTATGTTATTCTTTTCGATTTTTCCTATATTCCTACTCGTCGGTTTCATCTTTTTCAGATTATTTCATGATATATAATAAATAGAAAATTATCGTATTAATTTGCCCATGACGTGTTTGAAGAACTACTTGTGAGGGACATGTTACGTCACCAAAGCATAGGGGAAATTGTAGGTGCCAAATTCATCCAAAATCTCTTGCCCAAGAACGCTAAGACATGATAAAATTTTACATTTTTTTTTTAATACTTCATTTATTTCGGTAAAAAAGTACTGTTTTTTGAACACTAACATATGGTTTTTTTTTATGGTGGAAGAGGAGTTCTACATGTACGCTTCATTTGTTTCGATATAAAATATTTTTAGGGAAAAGACATTTACTCATGTTTTAGTGATTTTTTTTAAAAAATGAGTAAATGTATTATTCCAAAAAATAATTTACGTCAAAACAAACGGAGCTGTCGTTTCATGCTAAATTCTACTGCTAAAATATATTTGTTGAGTGCATGTCCAACTAGACACATTGGACAAATATTCTTACACCTTTAAGTGTCAAGTGTTGGAAGAGTCTTCTATAACATGTGACAAATGGATTAGCCAACATGTGCAAAATACAAATATTATTCTTATTATCTTGCCATAGTGAAGTATTGCTTTGGTAATGATATTTTGAAATCAGTATTTTGATGCTTAAAGTATATATTTGATTGTTTCTGATGATTTCCTAGGTTTTTGATCTATTTGATGAAAAAGGAAATGGTGTTATTGAATTTGATGAATTTGTCCATGCACTCAGCATTTTCCATCCCAATGCACCTGTTGAAGACAAAATAAACTGTAAGCGATCTGATGCAATCTTTCAATGCTCATACTTAAAAGATCTCTTACAATGCTCATACTCAAAGTGCATTCATGAATTTAACCTGTTGGTACCAACTCTATAATGTCTTGCAGTTGCATTTAGGCTTTATAATTTGAGGCAAACTGGGTATATTGAGCGAGAAGAAGTAAGTACTGCAAAGTTAGCAACTTTTGCCCATACTAATGTCAAATCAAATAGTTGCTCTAAAAACATTGTCAGTTGATATGTTAATTGTGTTTGAAGTGTTTTGAACCTGATTGAACTAATTCTAAAGGCTGCTTGAAAGCAGCTTGAGTTAAATTGGCCATGAGTTGCAATTCTGCATTTTGTAGGTCTCTTTCTTGCTCAATCTTTCAATGAATACATGCCATATTTTTGTGAAAGATATCATATTGACCCTTCCCTAGTGTGCTTGGATTTATGACAAAGGGAAATGAGCATAAATGTTTGATTCTTAGGCTTAAGACAGCCCATTCATAGCGCTGCCTGAATCTTTAAGGATCTTGTGGAATATATGAATGATTTGATCACCAACTCTTTTCCCCATGCATGGTTTTTAGTTCTTTTATTTCTATTTATTATTTATATTTGATTCCCTGCTCTGGAATTAATCCCTTGGCAAATGCAGGAGGGAGCCTTGCGCACTAGGTTGTCTTTGTTTTTTTTTTTTTTTTTCTCCTTTGACATTTGATTGTCCACTATCACCGGATATGTGACTGACTTGACAGAATCTTTTTGTGTGAAAGAAGTTGCATTTGTGTCTAGGCTTTTGCCAAGGTGCTCAACAGTCTCAACTGTTCCCATACTCGTTTGGTGCATTTTATGCAGATAGTTCTTATTCTTATCATGCTTCTTTCTACATGCTGTATTGCTTTTCCCTGTTGTTTGTTGGTTGAAGCCGTAAGTTCAAATTTTAAAGATTTAGGTCGTCTTATTTCTTGTCTTGTTAATGAATTGTATTAATATGTTAAAGACTAAAGAAAAAAAAATTAGTTCACAAAGTTGGAACACAATCATTTTAGAGTGTACATCTGTGTTTATCTCTTGTAGACTTGTGTCTTCATTCATTTTGAGAGAGAGAGAGAGAGAGAGAGGTGAAATCAGAAAAAAGCTGTGTTACTGATTGAAAAGCTGGCCTTCCTTTCTTGGACCTTATTCCTACGGAATTGTAGATATTGGTTTCTGTAATGTAATATTTCTAAATTGCTCAGAGGTCAAAATATTTTTCGTATCAAAGCTTGTTAAAGGATGCCCTTTTTATGCGCTTTGCTTGGGAGTTTATTCATGAAATTGTGAGCAAAATTGCAATTGTTTTCAGGTGAAGCAAATGGTGATTGCAATCATGCTGGAATCTGACATGAACCTTTCTGACGATCTTGTTGAGGCTATTGTTGACAAGGTGAGAGTTTTTTTTTTTTAAATTGTATTTATTTTTTTATTTTTTTACCCTTTGAATTATTGTTCCTTTATGGAGTGGATCACACTAACAGAATCATCCCTTCCGCAGACGTTCGTTGATGCTGATGCCGACAAGGATGGTAAAATCAACAAAGAAGATTGGAAATCTTTTGTTCTTCGGTACCCCGGCCTCTTAAAGAACATGACTCTTCCTTATTTGAAGTATGCCCCTTGCTTTTATGTTGCCGTGCTCTTTTCTTTATTTCTAAAACCAACCACTCACTCTCCAAGAGAAAGATAGAGTACAAAACAGGATAGGGGAAAAATGCCTGCCAAATCTTTGCTATGTTTTCAGTATTGATCACAAGTGGCCAGAATTTCATAAATGGCAGTCAATTTTGGTACCTATAAAACTCTCATCTATTTGACGGAATGGACTGCCATTGCTTCCTTGATCACTTCTGGAGTTAATTGAATATATATATATATATATTTTTTAAATATATATAATTTTACTATCCTCCAGGGATGTCACTGCAGCATTTCCAAGTTTTGTTTTCAACACTGAGGTTGAAGACTGAGATGCTGAAGCCCTCTTTCCAGACATGAAGAGGAACCCTCGGGAACGATACAAGTGAAAAGTCGGCTTCTTTGGGGGCTTTCAGAACTATTGAATTTAGCTTCCTAAGTAATTGGCTTTCATCCTCGTCAAGAATTCTCACATTGGCCCTGGAGATGCTTAAGTTGCTGCCGCTTATTCAAGCAACACTATTCCTTTCATATTGTATGGTGTCATCGGGGAACGAATTTGTGCTGGGTTTTAGCATTTGTTCTCATTTCAATTTTGTATATTATTGGTGGTGTAACAAACTCAGTAACTTCAATTCAATGTTAATATTCTTCATCTTCTCGTTTCATATTCCGTATAGACTTTCTGGACCCATTGGTGTACGCTTTACTCTCTAACTCCATTTAAGCTGCGTTTGGAATAACAAAAAGTGATAAAATTTTATAAAAGTTATAAATTTGTAATTCATGCGGTGAGATAAAAAGTTAATAATTTTTAGAGATTTTAAGTGTTTTTTACCAACTTAATTTTTAGCGAAAAATTATTAAAGATTGTTTCTTGAGTGTTTGACAAAATATCAATTTTTATTATTTTTTTTACTTAATTACAGTAACTTGTTTAATATAAAAGTTATTAAAAATTATTAAAATTATCAAAAGTCGTTAAAAATTATAAAAAATTTTACTTAACACTCAAAAATTATAAAAAAATTACTAAAAATTATTATTTATTTTTAATCGTACTAAAAATTGTAACTAATAACTTTTATAAAAAAATATATATATATAAAAAATTACTAAAATTTAAACTTTCACAGTGCCATCTTAGAAATTCGACAGTACAAATTTCTATTTTCAATACCAGGTTGAAATTCACGTGAAACTGTAGATTCTGCCACTGAGAAATTGTTGGTTTTCTTCTTTGCTTGATTATACCGTTTGGTTCTACTTTCTGCATTGTTGTGACAATTTAATTTTCCGTAATTTTTGTTTATTTATTTATTTATTTTTGGAAGGAGAGGGGTGGTTAGTCTTGTTCTTTAAAGTTTCATTAGTGAATTGTATATTTTCTGCCATTTCTTCCTTCTCCAATTTTGCACTTTAAAAAGATTAAGAAGTTATTATTATGTGAAATTTCAACCTATCTACTTGCGGAAAAAATGCATGCTACGAGCGCATTTGGAAGCCAATTAAAAAAAAAAAAAGAAAAGAAATGAAATTGTTAGTTACTTATTAATTTTTAGTTTGCATAACATAAAAGCTCTTATTAGATTTTTCAAACGTAATTTTACCTACTCGTAGGAATGGTTTTGCTCAGACAAGTGGCTATAAAGTTGAGAAAAGTTAAGAAAATGTGGTAAAAAGTTATAAAAATTTACAAAATTTTGAATTTTAAAATAAATTTATAAAAAATGAGAATGATCCAAATTTTAAAAACAAGAATGGTGAAAAAAGAGAATGACTAACATCATTTTTTATATTAGTTACATGACATCGAAGTCGTGAATTATTCGATCACAATCGAAGAGTTCATAACAAAAATAAATTTAAAAATTCTCGCCTAAAATAAATTTGTAAATAAAAATAAAGAGATTTTAAGATTTCTTGTTACCAAGTGCTTCTCCACCTTGTTAATTTCTAATGTGAGTGAAATTAATTGTGAGGTTTAGATAATTTGATACAATATTGATACAAAAACCATACTGTAATTTTTTGTATAAAATCATTTTTTTTTTTGGTTCGGTTAATAATGATTTGCCTATAATTGCCGATAAAATATATTTAAGTTTTTCTATTTTCTGCGTCTCTCAGCATTCACTCAAACGATTGTCGTTTCTGTGTCTACAGCCAAAAATAAAACATTAAAATCATTGATTTTACCCTAAAATATAATACATAAGTGCACAAATCCATTAATTTAATTACTTAATTTATAAATAGGCATACCAAGTACAATGAAATATATTATAAATTAAAATATATACACATACTTTTATTATTTTTTGTTATAAAAATTACCATAACGGTATCTTATCTTAGAATATTTACAGTATCTAACACAGGGTGGTTTGAGGACCTATTGAAGATCAAGATCAGGTTCACCGCAAAATGCATCAGGTTCAAATGATCTAGCAGAATCTTCATTGTAAACTCCAGGTACAGCTCTACCACCAGATTCTCCAGATGATGCCGCCGCGTAGGGGTCCTTTTGGCTGCCTTCCAGATTGATTAGCAGCACAATACATATAAACAATGATACTGCCAGACCCACCAACGTGTCCTTCAATCTGCTCAGCACTGGCTTCACCTGCCAGATCAACAGAGGATGAATTTGAGGAAAGGGGTGCTAATATTAGGCACCGCACGATATTACGAGCCCGAATACGACACAACACGAACACAGTATTATTGGGGGGAAAAAACGCAAGAGCATGACAGACACCGTAACAATACGTTAACTGAAATTGATACAATTCAATCTCATTTTGAAATAAATTATTTATTTAACATGGTCGATAAGTTTTGATATACTTGAACATAAAACACTAATAGACATAATTATGAATCCGATGTTAACAAGAATTTCAACGAAACAGTTCTGTTAAATTACAGCTATAATGAATATTTCCCTGATCTTAGACCATGTCATGTGATTGGAAGAAGAAGAGAGGAAGGAGAAGAAGCATAAAGCTTCTGCACATGCACAAAGCAACTTCAGAGAAAAAGACAGCACGACTTTCTTCAACAAATCAAGTTTCAAGGCAAAATTATTCCTTCTGGTCACACGCGACCATTGGATTAAGCACCCGGATGCACTATCATCGAGAAGGTCCAAGACAGCAGAAGACATAGAATGGACACGGGGGTAAACTCATGATTTGCAATAAGCACAAACAAAAATACAATTTTCAGGTGAATTGGGGGCAAAAGGTGAAAAATCAATGGAGCAAAAGCACAATTTCTAGGTGAATAGAGGCAAAAACAATGGGGTATAAGCGTAATTTTCTAAGTGAGAGAGGGTAATCTCATGTAGGTCCGCCCTTGAATGGGGTCTATATGAGTTCTACAGCCAGATATAGGTAATTCAAAAGTGCTAGAAGATCTTCTCTGATAGGAGGCAGTGCTCCCAACGTTATTGTTGCCTTGCTAAGTCCCTCTTAGGAAGTTCTCACTGCATATTGCTCAATTGTCCACCCTTTAAATAAACAAAAGCGCTACTTCCCATTGTTAGGACTAATACTATTAATTCTCATATTTATAAATTGAATGCGAGAAATCGCATTTCCTCAGTACTTTAAAGAAAAGACAGACCAATTTGGCAATCCCAGAGAACATATACAAACTTTCGCTGGAAATCCTTCTTCAAAAGTAGAAGAACTTGTCGATAGCAGTTATGCAGCATTTTTATTTTTATTTTTTGTCATCCTTCTGATATGCAGCTTTTGCACATCGTTGATTATTCATAGACTCAAGAATGACATTCCAAACTAACATGTCGATTAATAGTTGGCACAGGTCTTTAATGTCATAGAACTATAGAGGAATTATGAGTTACTTACAGAAAATGAACCCAGAAGCCGATCACGAGCCAAAACTTCTGCAGTCTTCACCCATATCTGTACAGGAAATCCAGTTTAATTACAATGTTGCCTGTCTCCATATACCGTCATTGCTGATGTGTATGATTGGTATTATATTGTATGCACAGCATAAACTGGGATTGACAAACAAGACCCTGATGTAGCACGACAGAACAAAAACACAAGAACAATGAAGAAAATAATAACAAAAAATAAAAAAAAATAAACTCAATTTCTTTCAATTTCATTCAAAACCTGAATGTTCCTTAACCCTTTATATAGGCTAGAGTTGAAGACCAAATCAAGTAACTTCCTAAAATAAAATAATCAAATCACAATCAAATCTCGAAATTTAGGAAAAATAAATACATTAAACTCCTAAAAATCCTCCCTCCCAAAATTAACCTATCCAGTTCAAATTGCGTCCTTGCCTAGAATATTTGAATAGTTTAAATTGTGTCCCTGCCTAGAATATTTGAACTGGAAACAGCTATCATGATCCCTATCATTCCTTTTGCATTGAAAAGAACTTTGTTCCATGGAGAGCTGGTGAAGATAATACGCCAAGAACTGAGGATCAATGTGGTAGAACTCCTCCTTAGTAATCCAAGTAGCATTAGAGTCTGGTTTGTACTTCCACTTGATAAGAAAACGTTAAAGGTGCCCCTAAAGAGAAATGATAGTCTTAAAATCAAGTACATCAGTGATTTGCTCTACATCCAGCTACTGAAAAGGTGGAATCGCTGGCACCAGTGAAGGAATAGAAGAGCCAACTGAGTGACCTACAGAAGTACTAGTAGGAAAGACTGGAGACTCGAATGTGTTTCGGTAAAGTAACAAGTCCTCTACAGTGAAAACTAGACTAACATTTATATCAACAGGTAAATCAATTAAATAAGTATCAGGGCATTAAATAAGTATTAGGGCCTAATTTGCTACGAATACAAAAAAGTCCAACGGCATGTGCATGCAACTTCTTGAAATAATGTTTAGGATAACGCTCTAGGTGAACACGAATCATAACATAGTCTCCTTCATTAAATGTAATATTGCGATAATATACATCAACAACTAGTTTATAATCTAAATTATTAGTCGCAATTTTACATTGATCATCAGTATAGATTTCATGAATGTGTTAGGAAAAATATTCAGTTGATTGAGATAGTCGACTATCAAATGATAAAAGAATAAAGTCAATAGGCTGGCAAGAGTTAACACCACGAATATACTCAAAAAGACTTTTGTCAGTCGAATGATTGACAGAGCTTTTATAGGCAAATTCAGTGGTAAGGAGTAACAAATCCCAGGTTCCCTGACACTCCCCCAACTAGACACTAAGCATGTCTCCTAAACTCCGATTAACCACCTCAGTTTGGCTATCAGTCTAGGAATGAAAAGCAGACAAAAATTTCAAATAGGTATCAAACAGTTTCCACAGAGTCTTCCAAATCCCTATCTGACATTATGGAAGTGGGTAGTCCATGCAGTTTGACAACCTCTCTAAAGAACAACTTAGCCACATGTGAAGCATTAGCTATTTTGGCGCAAGGTATGAAATAGGCCATCTTAGAAAATCGATCGACTACAACCAGAATAGAATCATGACCTCTAACAATTCTAGGTAAGCGAAGAACAAAGTCCATAATTAAAGGTGCATGTGAGATAGGTAAGGCTGTGTACAACCCAAAATTTTGCATTTTAGCCTTTAACTGACGTGTGCAACACTGAAAAACAATTCTAGCCGCATCTTTCTTTAAAGATGGCTTATAAAACCTATCTTCGACTAAAGCAATACTCTTGTCCCTACCAAAATAGCCAGCTAAACCCCCTCCATGTAACTACCAAACAAAAAATTCTCGAACAAAAGTACAAGGAATGCATACCTTGGACCCACGAACAAATAACCATCTCGAATAATAAAATCAACAAGCTCACGACGGTTACCATCCTGATTGTCTTGAAAGATTATGCCAAAGTCTGAACAAGTTGGATATTCATCTTTGTTGAGCCTATCAAAACCTATGACACTAACACTTATAGATTGCAAAATGATAGCAACACTACTCAAAGCATCAGGAACCTTATTCTCGACACCTGCGCGGTGATTGTGAACGAAGGTATATTCTTAAAGAAACTCTACCCATGAAACATGCTTATTACTCAATTTCTTTGGAAATAAAGGTATTTTAAGACCTGATGGTCAGAGTATAAAACAAACTCTTGTGATAATAGGTAATACCACCAATGCCACAAAACAAGTACAACAACAAATAGCTCTTTATCATATATAGAATATCACTTCCTAGATTGAAGTATGCTACCGGCCTACCTTCTTGACTTAAATATAGATACCCCAGAGGCATCACAAGCAACATCAAAGACCTTAGCAAAGTCAGGGTGTCTCAAAACAGGGGCCATTTACCATTCTTTTCTTAATTTCCTCAAATGCCTTAGCGGTAGTTGTGGTCCACTAAAACCTCCTTTTTAGTGATGGGAGCCATGATAGACCCAAAACCCTTCACGAATCTCCTATCGAATGTGGCTAACCTATACAAACTATGAACCTCTAAAATAGTCTTAGGTTCAGGCCACTCACAAATAGCTCTCACTTTTTCAAGGTCTGCTCCTATTTCTTGGTCAAAGACAATGAATCCAAGAAAAGACATTTGAGACAACATGAGACAACATGAGCCAACACTTGTTGATGTTCGCATAAAGTTGCGTAGTTCGCAAAATCTCTAAAATCTGCCTAAGATAACCTAGGTGTTCTGTCTTGGTCTTACTGTAGATAAGTATGTCATCAAAGTATACGATCAAAAATTCTCCTAAGAAAGAGCGTAGGACCTAAGTTGTGTCATGAAGGTACTAGGAGAATTGAACAATCCAAATGGCATTACTAGCCATTCATACAAGCCATGGAGGGTCTTAAAGGCAGTTTTTCACTCATTGCCCAGCCTAATGCAAATTTAATGGTAGCCGCTACGAAGATCTATATTGGAGAACCAAATGGAACCGGCTAGAAGGTCTAACATATCCACGAGACGGGAGTAAGGAACCTATACTTGATAGTAATCTTATTAATGGCTCTACTATCAATGCACATTCTCCATGACCCGTCCTTCTTAGGAGTTAATGAAGCAGGTACAGCACAAGGACTAAGATTCTCCAACTCATCACGCTCACTAGGATTCATCCTATAATTAGGCAAATTAGGCAACTAGGATCCAGGTATGAAGTCCATGACATGCTAAATGTCCTGTATAGGAGAAAGCCCCTCAGATAGATCTTTAGGTGTTAAATTCTTAAATTGCTCAAGTAACTAAACAAGTTCAAAGTCAAGGGTACAGGATTTATAGGTTGGACATGAAAAACATTCTCAACCACCAGAGCTAAAACAAGTCCACGCTTTGTCCCAAATTTCTCAAATACTTTCCTATTCATCAACTGGATGGTGTGTTTCTTTGGAGCTGGAGAAAGCGCAATGGGTTTAGCCTGGGAACCCGAATTAGGTGGAGACTCAAATTCTTGTTCCCTTGACTGAACAAGGTTCAACTGAATGGTCTGACCTTGGTGTTGAAAAGTGTAAGTGTTAAAGCGCCCATTATGTATCACGTCGATATCATAAATCCATGGACAACCAAGTAAACCATGTATGACGTCCATAGGAAGAACATCACACCACAGTTTATCAAAAAAACTTCCCATCTGGAGAGGAACTAAACATTGTGGGTGACAGAAAGACAAATCGTGTCTACCCAAGCTACCTTAAACTTCATAGGGGTTGATAAGATGCACCACATGACACCAAGATGAAATTCATCCTCAGCCTTATGTTCCTCACACCCATCCTCAAGATCAAAATCATCTACTAGCTCCAACTCACCAGACTCAAGTAAAGATCTAGACCTTGATTGAGCACAAGTGCTCATCGTGAACACTGTGCAGCAATGTATCCCCTCTTATGACAATTATTGACATTGAATTCTCGAAGTACCAGGGCAAAACCCAGAAAAAGTAGACTTACTACCTTCTTTATCCTGATTTTCCAAAGTAGGATTGTTACTTCCCCGTGAAGCAATGTTCCAGTTTGTAAACTCCCACTTCGTTTCTGAGAAGAGAATGACTTAGACTGTTGGAATTGAAAGGTCATCCGTCTGGGGGTTGAGAGTTTATATAGTCGTTCAATGCATAGAGCCTTATGAAAGATATTCTCTAAAGACTCGAGAGAAAACAAACTAACCCCTTTCTTGAGTTCGGGTCCCAACCCATTAATGAATCTATCCATTGTTCGCCAAGAATCCTCCCTAATGTCATATCTCCTAAAAAAAGCTTCAAAACTAGACATGTACTCAGCGACACTAACAGATGCTTGTCTTAAGTTCATTAACTGATCATTCAGTTAGTCACTATAGCAGGCAGGAAAGTATTTTTCTTGCAATTTAACTTTCATATCAATCCAGCGATCAATAGGTAGGGCTCCAAATCTCTTTCTCTCAATCTAGACACAGTCCCAATACCGCTTGGCAAAGTCGACTAACTTCATTGGGGCAAGCATGATTTGATACAAGTTAGACATACGATGCCACCTAAAATAATTCTCAATCTCAAGAAGCTAATCAAAAAATATACCGAGGTCTAATTGTCCATCAAAGGATGAAGCCTCAACCTTAACAACCTTAATTATATTGGTAAACTCATCATGGTGGTTTCTAGGGTTTTGTATAGATGGTCTATCCCCATAATTACCCTCACGCGACCTATGACCTCCAACACGATCGACTTGAGAAAATCTATTACTATAACCTAAAACAAAGTTTGCATCATCCTCACTGTCTCTCCCCTGAGGACTGTGAGGAAATTGTGGTTGGCTGTGGCCACCGGGATAAAAGCCACCAGAAACAATGGAACTACAGGAACAATCTAGCATCTATACGGGAGGAATAGGGATGTCACCCCTCTAATTATCCATCCGACGTTTGCCTAATGTTCTAACTAATCTATCAAAGTTCTCACGAAATTGGTTCATTGAATCTTAGAGTGCGTCCATGTTTTGTTTATGATAGAAACTTCTTGATCCATGGTGAAAAGGGTTATGAAGTAAGATATAAAAGGCAAGGGAGATACGGTTATGAGATAAATTGAAAATTAATTTTTTTTTTAATAAGGGTGATGAGATGAAGATTCTATGCTGATATCAACTCAAATTGACACAAGCAATTAGATGATGAACTAGACCAAAGTAAATGTCATAATCATGCAATTAATAAAAACGACCCATTATGATTGAGTGAAAATTTATGGTAGTAGAGTATATGGGTGGAAAAAAAAAATGGTACTGGGCCACTAGAAAATTCCCAAAAATTGTAGATCAAAGAGAACTTGAAATGCAAATTTAATATCTTTCCTAACCAATGAGATTATTAAACACAGTTCTCAAGTAGGAATTTTATACCTTACGAAGGTAGTGAAGAGCCCTGTAACTGATACAAATGCTTGGAAATTCATCGAAAAATCGCCGGCCGATGATCGGAGCAATCGCTGGCCGGTGATCGGAGCATCGTCGGAGACTGGAGCTCCTTGGAAACGGAACCACTAGGGTCGTCGGACGATGGCAAGGGTGGTGGAAGTCGCCGATGGTCGAGGATCCCAAATATGCGATCACATGAGCAGGAGACAAACGTGAGAGTGGATCTCACTCGTCGTTGGCTTGTTGGCATGTGGGCGCGAGTGCACCAGAGTCAGGACTCGAGCTTGTTCGATGGACCTCGCTGGCACGAGGAGATGCTAACTTCGCTGACAGATCAGACGATTGACACTGGGTTTGCGGCTGTATTGGTGAACAGTAAGAAACCCAGCGGCAGTTAGCACTGCCATTTAAGGTCTGGTGCTGGTTCTGTTGCAGCAACGATGTACGACAGTTTAGGTTTTTTGGGTGGGCACAATGATGAAGACTTAAGATATTTGGAAGAGTGGGTCTTTGTTGAATATTGATGGCTGTAGGATTCTTTTGCTCTAATACCACTTGACGTAGTACGATGGAAAAAAATACAAGAACAACGAAGAAGATAATAACTAACAAAAATAAAACTCAATTTCTTTCAATTTCATTCAAAAGCTGAATGTTCCTTACAATCTCTACCCCTTTATATAGGTTAGGGCTGAAAACCAAATCAAGTAACTTCATGAAATAAAATAATCAAATCTCAAAATTTAGGAAAAATAAATACATTAAACTCCTAAAAATCCTCCCTCTCAAAATTAACCTATCTAGCTCAAATTGCATCCCCGGTTAAAATATTTGAATTGGAAACGGCTATCATGATCCTCATCAACCCCTTTCACATGGTATTGAAAGAGAAAGCACTAATTTTTTCTATTGCCAGCAAGGAACACAAAATATGCATAAAAAATTGCAAATAAGACATCTTCCAGCATTCAACACAAATAATTTCTGGATTAATTTAGTAACAATTGTCCAACTTGACGCCCTTTTGTCATAGTCTATACTTCAATTTAAAACATTGAACAAACTTCCCAAAGTGCCAGGCAGCTCGGTCTTACTTCACCGCTGAGAAACAAAAGAAGACTTCCATCTTCAAGTTTCACTCGGGCTCGGTCTTACTTCACCGCTGAGAAACAAAAGAAGACTTCCATCTTCAAGTTTCACTCGGACATAGCTCAAAAGTCAAAGCTAGTTGTGCTCTTCAAAGCTATACAAAAAGGTACGATTATTCCATTTTTACTCCATTAATACCCCAACTCCAAACAGTGACCAAATCCTCAAGATTGTCTTCTGTCACTACTAAATCATATAAATGGATTTTATTGTGTGATCAGTTGCTGTTGATTGTATTTCACCAGCCCCATATACATCAATGTTTGCCTATGTAACAAAACAGATGAAATCAGACAACTTGGAAAGTGAACAGTTCAAGTTTCTCTTGAATGACAATCAAAATATTCCAAAACACAGTCCATAATTTACTGGCAGCAAACAAAGCAATAAGCCGTGATCAACCAAATATTATGCTTCATATTAGGGAGGAAAAAACCAAACGGAGGCTATGAAGTATCCAAGTTCACTGAATTGGGAAAGCACCTGACCATCATACCACCCCGTCTCTTCATCTGTAGAGGGGAGAGAGAGAGAGGGAGAGAGAATTGATTTCATCAACCATCACCCAGAACTCGAAAACATATTAACAAAAGAAAATTGAAAGCAAGCCAGAGAGAGAGAGAGAGAGAGAGGCCGTACATTCAATAGTGGCACTGAGCAAACGATTGCCCACATAAGCCCAACCCAGGTACATCCTGACAACAGCAAGAGTGACCACAAAGATCCCGCTAGAAACAGCGGCCAAGACCGGCTTCAAAGGCTCCGATTGGGGGCCAGCGGAGCCCAACCAGGTGACGGGTAAGCCGACAAAGAAGGCAAAGGAAGCGCCGGTGACGAAGAGGCGAGAGGAGTACTCGACCAAGTCGGCGGCGGCCCACGAGAAGGGGAGTGAAGTGGACAGGGCCTGGTACTCGTTCACGGGCTGCTGGTTCAGTGGAACAGGGCACTCTGTTTCTGGTGGGGACCTTCCATTTCTAAAGGATGGTGACGACGAGAACGGTATTTTGGGAACAAGGCGGTGAGTTTTAGCAGGGTTTGTGATTGAGATGAGACATGGAAAAAAGTTGGGCGGTGAAGGAGAGAATTGAGTTCGCGGCGTAGTAGGCTTTGAAGGGAGGAGTGCGGTGGCCATCCGGTGGTGGATGCGTGGGTCGTGGCTCTTTTCGATTTTCTGTTAAGTATCTCTCCTCTTCTGTACTTACAATAATAAGTTCCCATCAGCAAAATATCTTCTTCTTTCTTTCTTTTTGTTTTTTTAATGTTATTCATCTTTTTATTGATCGTTTTCATGTATTTGTTAATTGACAAATATCCCTAGGAGGTATTTATCAATTTATAGCCTTGAGGCTAATGTCATCTGGTTAGTAATTGATTTACAATTTTTTATTTTTTTATAAGGTTATAATAAATAATTTTACTGTTATTGAAGGTATTTTTTAATCTTTTTATGTTTAAACATAACATATTATTTTTACGGTAAAAATTTAAAAAATTGTTATTGGTCGATATATATCCTATTTTTATTTTTGTTTTTGCATTTTTTTTATATTTAGAGGATCAACATGCATTCGTCTTTTTTTTTTTTTTTTTAATTTACAATTAATCATTTTATTGACGGTTTAAGTATTTAATATATTTT
>JAVXUM010000004.1:3631809-3647631 GCA_035590655.1 Pouteria glomerata
TAAAACACTAAAAAAGAAAAAAATTACTAAAAATTCAATAATTTTATAGCAATTTTTTTTTTATTTCAAATTACGTGAATTTATATAAAATTTTATAAATATATATATCTAGAAATATTAATAAATTTTTATAAATCTTAATAAAATTTTTACAAATTTCAATAACTAATCTATAAATCTTAATAAATTTCAACACTTTTTAAAAATTTTTGATAGAAACGAAACTATTTATAGTTAAAAATTGTGATTTGATAGCTAATTAAACTCCTAATGATAAAAACTTATTCAAATTATAAATTTTTTTGATTATTTTTTTAGCGATCTAAATGATAAAAAGTTACTCAAATCATAAATTTTTTTGGTTATTTTTTTGGAGCTCTAATTGGACATTAGTGACTGATAACAAGTTTTAAAAAGGATCAATATGAATTACCCCAAAAAAAAAAAAAAAATCAATATGTTATGAGGCAATTATTAAAAGTTAATGCGCACTGTGTTGAAATTACCTATGAAAAAGTGTAAAATATGACCTATTTTCATCTTTAATGAATGACTTGGAAAATGTTAACAAATGGGAATAGAAAATAATATCTTCCCTCATAGCAAGTGATATATATAAAATGGTAAAAAGCAATGGATCAACAATATTTAATTTGAATAATTTATGCGTATTAAAACAGGTGTGTTAAGGAATATGCTTCGACAAAATAATTACTAAAAGAAAATAATATTTGGCAAAATAAATGGAAAATAAAATAAACAAATGTAACAAAGGGATAATGAATTATATTTTTAAATTATAAGATAAAATGTACAAAATATTTATTTCAAAAGGTTAAAAATTGAATTTTTGACCCCTTTTGATTGAACAATTAAGAAATCCATTTCAGAAAAGTGATCCCTCGGATAACTTTTTGAAAATGGACTTTTAAAAAATAAATTTTTTTTAAAAATCTTTTTATACGATTCTGGATGCGTTTTGTTTGTCGACAAATATTGAAAATCTCTAAAGAAAATTATTCATTTTTTTTATTTTATTACAATAAATAAATTCTACCAAACGAGAGCGGACGAGGGCATTTGTCATCATTAAAAGGCCCAGCCCCTCAAGGAAGGAATGGGCTTCAAGTGCTTACATTCGGGTGATCCATTTCATAATAATTTACCTAGAGAAGGACAGCCCAAGGTTCTTCAAGACTTAGGCCCAGTTATATATGATTATTTACACCACAACTCTTCAGAGATTGAAATTAATAATGCTGATCTTGACAAAGGGTGATGATTCTTGCAAAGCCATGCTGCAAGATTTTTGAATCACTGGCAGGCGAGTTCAGCAAGCAGCACCTCTGGAGGATTAATTTACACACAGTAGCAGTGATTGGTAAGGAGATCAATTAAATAAAATTGAAGCTTGCTTGAGTAATCAATATCATTATATATATATATATAGTGAATTAACTACAGGTGAGTTAGTTATTGTTTGGAAGTCTAAATTCTAGTAGTTTCTATTTTTTTTATTAAAAATTATTAGTTGTAATTTTTGGTACGTTTAATAAAGTAAGTAGTGATTTTTAACAATTTTTAGTAATTTTTGTTTTTATAATTTTTGGGTTTTGATAAAATTTTTAATAAATTTGGATAAATTTTAATAACTTTTAGTAACTTTTGAATGCAGTAAACTGTTATAATTAAGTAAAAAAATGATAAAAATTAATATTTTTTTAAATACTCAAGAAGTAATTTTGATAATTTTCACTAAAAATTAAGTTGTTAAATGGTGCCCTAGCTAAGAAGATCAATGCCTGGTTGCATTATATAGAAGGAGAGAGTAATTATTGAAGCAGCACCTTTTAGATGATCATCTTCTTGCTCCTCCTCCTCCTCAACTAGCTCATCTTCATCTTTCAGCTCAACTTTATTCCTGCAAGACAAATTTAGTTAGACTACAAATTAATTATAATAATTAACCCATAAGAAAAGTGCTATAATTTGTAAGCATAAAATTAAACAAAACAAAAAGAAAACATATATGGATATGTGACGCAGTTATTTTGATAAATTTAATTAATTCAATCGTAATATTGAGGGAAAGAAATCAAACAATAATTTAATATATATATATATGTGTGTGTGTGTGTGTGTGTATAGGGCCAATTGGTAAGTTTTTTTTATATTTTTCTATTAATTCCCCTTTATCCTCGCCTCTAACATCATTTCACTCCCACAACCCTGAAAGCTGAATAATTTCCTGAAAATGCAATTTAGAGTGTATATATAATTAGATCTTCATGAATTGGTATATAACCAGTAAACTTAATTTTAAAAGTACATTTTGGTGAAAATTGAGATTCAACATAAAACGATAAAATTTGGTAAAAATTAATTTTCTTTTCTCATAGATTCTGTTTATAACAGATTAAATTTAATATTTTCCTTAAATCAATTCAATTATACTTAACTCTCAAGTACGATAATTCCCAATCTAATTATTGAATCTGGATGTGTTCTCTAAATATAAAATTTTATCTACCAATCAAATTAATTTGATTCAATTCTTTACCTTAAAATCAAATCAAGTCCAAGAAAAATATTTTCAAATGGAGCTAGTGCAAGAGATTTAAAAAAAGGATCGATTTATATATAATAAATTATTAAAACACTTGGCATGGTAAAAAAAAATATTTTCAAAAATAATAACTTATTAGAAATCTTTAATGGTCAAACCAAAGGACAGTGAGCACTAAATCCATTAATTAAGCTTATAATAACTGTATTTCTTATCATCGTCAAAAACTCAATTTGAATTCTTTTTTTTTTTTTTTCCAATTTTTTCCAGCTCATCTCAAATCCACAAACACATTTATGTACAATATCAAAATTTTGAACAAATATAGAAGCTTTTCTCCCATTTAAACTGATTATCATTAATATTTTTTTATTGCAAATCAAGTGACAGTTATCCCAAAACTGAAGTATATAAATTCCTTATAGATTATTTCATATGAAACTAATTTTCCAATTACAAATATTACCTAACTTATATTAAAAAAATATCCCTGGCAAAAAAAAATTAAAACCATCTCTCAAGTGCACAAACCTTTGAAATTTAAGGTATTCAACTTAATATTTATAGAATTAATATTTTAAATAGAATTTTCAATCAAAGAATTTTAAAATATGATTTGAATTAATTGGCTGCATTTGTAAGGAAAATTAAACCATTATCTAAAAAAAACAGTAACGGGATTTTACCCAAATTTGAATAATTTAAAATTAATCTAATTGTTTCATAAGCTTCCTACATTTAAAAAAAAAAAAAAAAAAAGTAAACAGATGAAATTGTACAAACCTTTCGTTGCATTCAAATGGACCAAGAAGTAATGGCTTAACATCTTCCACTTGATTACCACTGATCACCATGGAGGAAGCAGAAGCTGCTCCCATATCCATTTTGATTGCACCATTTCTCTCACCACCAAACCCTAAATCTTGACTACCATACGGTGACGGCTTTTGCTCATGAACACAACCAGATCTTCGATAAAACTCCATTTCCATTGAGTTGCTGTAAACCCTCAGCGGGTCAACATCGAGATCTCCCACCACCAAATTAGGTTTAGGGTTTTGCATGGCATGTGCTCGACAAATTGCTAACTGATTAAGAACGAGTCCGAGCTCAGCTTTAGTCTGATCAATGAGTCGCTGAAGTTCGCAGATGATTCGGTAATACCCGCCGACCGGATCAATGGCGCGTACATTCGCGTGAGATATAATAGACTGCATGGCGAATTTCTTCTCGAAAGGTTGGACGGAGTCGAGCACTTTCAAGATGTTGCTGACTCCGAAAAGCTTGTGGGCGTTGAGGAACTCTCGCTGGTTGTGGGCCGGGAAATAGGGGGCGAGCTGGCAGTTGGGTACGCATCGCCGGCGATGGTGCTTGCAGGCGGCGCAGGCTTGTGAGCCGGTGGTTCCTCCGGGTCCTGGTCCAGACCTGGGAGGGGGAGGACGAGGAGTGCGAGTTGAAGGGGGAGCGTTAGGGTTGCTCATTTTTTGCAGTGGGGGGCGTTTGTTGTTTATATAGTAAATTTGGATCGGCCCTTTTCGGCGGCGCTGAAGGTTGCGGTGTTTTCTGATGGTGAAAAAATATAGGAAGGAATATGTGTGGTGGGAGAGAATATTATTTTGTGATGTGATTTGATTTGATTTGGTTATCCTTATGATATGGTGTTGAGGGAGTTTCGGGACGTGGGTTTTTCTTTGTTTGTTTCTCTCTTTAGAGAGAGAGAGAGAGAGAGGAGAGAGGTGTGTTTATTAGGATATATATATATATTTTTTAATATTGGACTTCGTGGTTTTACAGCTAGTGAGACTCTTGAGAGAGTGGGTTTGCGTGAGTGGGAAGTTACTGGAAGTTCCTCTTTTCCTTCGTTCCTTTGGTAGAATTGTAGTCATCTACGTTGTATGTCAACAATTTGAAAATTTGTTCGTGTATATCTAAAAATATATACATTGTTAAAAACATTGACGCGGTTTGACTCGAGTTTAGCCGGGTCTATTTTCGATTTAGCTCATTCTAGGTCGAGTTGGATACATTTTGGATCAGGTATATTTATTATATATTTATCACTTAAAAAAATACGGAAGTATTTGGATTGAACTCAAATTTTGAAAAACTTTAAAAATTTTTAAAATCTATCTTATTGCACGTATTACGAACCTACAATTTATCTCATTTTATTTCACTTTTCATTATACCAAACACCTTCTATATGTAGCCGACAAATTCTATAATAGAAAAAATATCAAGATAAACAATTCATAATAAAATATAATCTCATAATATCATTAATCTTATTTACTTTTATACTATTATATAATATTTATATATTATATTTTTCGAATTGGTTCAAATTGTTTCAGTTTAAATTATAGAATCGAGCCAAGTATCAGTTTACTAGATTTTTAATCCAAAATTAAACTGAAAAAAATCAACCCAAACAAAAATGATTGGATTGGTTTAATTTTCAGATTATTTGATTTTTTTGTATACTTTTACCTATATGTAGGTAAATTGTTACTGGTAACTGGTAATGAAAAAATTTTATATTTTTCTCATTATACTCTAAAATCGCACCTTTGTAGAATTGTAAGCAGCAATCTTCTATGATTAATTATAATTAATATTATGAAATAATAATTAATTTACCAAAATAAATTAATTAATCAATAAATTATTTTATGAAAATAATAATTAATAAATAACAATTTATTATTGAAATTATTTATTGCATTTTATTAAATTAATTCTATTAAAATATTAATTTATGATTAAAATTATTTATTTTCTCAAATGAAAATTATTTTTAATATGTAATACATAATTATTATATTATTTATTTTGTTAAAATAAATTATCAAACAAAAATTATTTCTCATAAATAATATTTCACTAGATTTATCTATCATATTAATATAATTTACATAAATAAAATAAAATTAATTATTTTATTAAATTGTTGTATCAAAATAAAATTAATTTTTAACTAATAATCATCCGTTGTTAGAATTAATTATTATTAAAATATTTATATATGTTTGAATTATTTTTATAATTAATAATTTTAAAGTTATACTTTTTAATAATATATTTTATTAAAATAATAAATATTATTATAATTTATTTTCTTATGATATTTTAGTATCTTTATTTAATTTAAATGTTAACTTTTACCTTTAATCAATTTAAACTTATTCCAAATAGAATCGCAAGATAAGCTTTCTAGTGACATAAGGAAACTAAAATTAATGGTCGCTCAAAAAATAAATCTAATTTTCTTTTTAATCTTTTTCTTATAATTCTGGTACATATCAAGTAGTAGAATTTGAATAGGCTTGTGGAGTAGAGTTTTGTTTTATTCCTACTTTGTAATCCTATAAATAGAGTTGATTATTTCATAATTATAAACAGAATTTTTTTAGATTTTTCATTCATCCTTGGTACACGTAAATAGAGGTAGGTTAATGAAGGTTAATGAGGTTCGCGGGGTGGGTGTGTTAGTTTTCGTATCGTCGTATATCGTGTTAGTTTCCATATCGTTCTATATTACTCATACTTAGAGATTCTATTTTCCTTAACAATTATACTTATGGTTTTAGTTGTTAGTTTTCATATCGTCCTATATCGCTCGTACTAAGAGATTCTATTTTCCTTAATGGTTATACTTATGGTTCTAATTGTGGCCCTTTAACGTACTTACCCTTGCACATCTGACCTTTCAACACTCTTTCTCTCATGCTTCCGACCATTTAACTCACTTCCCCTCATTCCTTCCTTCAACTTCTAGCTTTCATGCCACTTTCTTTTCATTCGACTTCATCTTCAGTCAGTTTAATATGCCACGCCCAACTTCATGGCTCTCATATCCGGCCTTTCAACAGTTTTTGTCTCATGCCTTTGACTATTTAACTCACTTCTCCTCATTCTTTCCTTCAACTTCTAACTTCCATGCCACTTTTTTGTCACTTGACTTTATCTTCAGTCGGTTCAATACGCCATGCTCGACTTCATGGCTTTCATCCAACTTCGCTTCTGTCGTTTTCAATCTCTTAGTCTCCAAACCTTGAGTTTAAGGAGGACGCTAATGTGTGTATATATATATATATATATCAAATAACTAGTTGTAAAGTTTGAATTGAATAGACTCTATGTTTTTTTGTATTCCTACTTTGTAATCCTATAAATTAATTATTTCATAATTACATACAAAATTTTTCTAACTTTTTCATTCATTCTTTTTTTCTTAATAATATTAATGAAAATTTTCACTTAGAAAGAGAAGTAAAGTCCTAGCTTGGTAGTATTAATGCCAAATTTAGATTCAAATCCAGCTGTCCAAATTTTAGATTCAAATCCAGCTGTCCAAATTCACAATCCACGCTACACACTTAAAGAATACTAATCTAAACACTAACATGATATGATTTGAGAATTACATATGGTGTGTGGCCAAAAAATATCCGGCCCGACTTATATAGTGCTTCCCCAACCATAAATTGTATCTCCGATCAAGGGGTTTATTCTAGTTAGATTGGGACTAAATAGTTTGATAGTTATATTGCATAATTTTTTTACTGACAATACTCAACTACATTAAGAGACAAAATCTATAGAACATCACATATTTTAATGCTTATATTATCTAATATTAATGTTACACTTACCATTGTCATTGTCTAGTCAAATCAATAAAAAGTATGTCAGTTCTCACACTTTAAATATCAGAAACGTGACCAAGGTATGGTATTCTTCTCTCTTTCTTTGGATTTCTCTTCTCTCTCTCTTTCAGTATTTTCTTTACTTTCAGAAGATTATCGTTAACGCTGGAAACAAACTTAAGTATCGGAGAGTTCTTGGTTGGAGACAACATTCGACCGCTTTATTTTCAACTTTCTCTTACTTGCAGGTCTGGATCAGAAAAGGAGTCCTCAAGAATACAGGAGAAGGGAGGTCTATGGAAAAGATGGGCTAAAAATTTGCTGGACATATGGTGTTTTAGATTTTGCTAAATCATTACAAAGTGTCTTAAAATTGTCTAAAATACTCTAGAGAGGATTCTAGGGTTTTCTAATGTGGTCCGGAGTATTTTAAATTTCTTTAAAATATTTTAGAATCTTAATGAAAAATTTAGGAAGTAAATAAATAGCAAATAACACATGCATTAATTTATGAGAATATTTTTAGTAATTTTTTTTTTCCTGTTTTGTAGATATCACATCTTTACTATTTTGTAATTTATGGTAGTGACTTAATGTATCAGGTCCATATAGAAAATCTAGTAGGTTACCTTTCACAACAAAAGACCTGCCATTCAAAACCATTCAACTACAGCTATTTCTAAACAAGAACAGCAAATATTGACTCTGACAGTGGCTTGAGACGACGGGGCTTTGATCCTGGATGCAGAGTGGTCCCAAAACACCCATATCTCCCCGTTTATTCAGAATTGTTTTTTTCTTTACTCTTAAATTATAAGAAATTGCTTAATAGTGTGCAAAAAAAAACCCGTTTAGGGAAATACTGATAATGATATTGTGTTATAATAATGTGGGCTTTGTATAAAAATGCGACTTCATTTTAAGAATGAGTTAAGCCAGCCGCGACGAAATAAAATTTTGATTTATGCACAAGCTGAGTATTTAAATCCATTAAATTATAAAATCATCTGAATTTATTCCAATCAAACTAAATTGCTTTGATACGACTTGAAAATTTCAAATCACATAATTACACAAAACAAAAATAATCACACAAGAAAATAACGAAAAAACCATATCACAGGAAGAAAAATTTCAATTACAAATTCCACTATGAACGGGTTACAAGACTCTACGATCTTTTCGTCACTCTTACTCGAATCACTCGATAAACTCTACAAGTGGATTTTTTACCTTACACAGAAAAAAAAAAGATAGAATACAGGAAAAAAAAATAGAGAAAGATCACTAAAACTCACAAAAATAAAAACTCTCTCTAAATCTCAATAATATGTCCCCCAAGTATCTATTCTTCATTAAGGCTGTGTACATATATATACAGTTATATAAGGTTGCCATAATCTGACAAAATAGGGAATAAATTTGTTCAGAAGATACACAGCTCGAACCCTCGCGATCCTATCCTGCTGTTTGTGACTCTTACTGGAATTCTCGTTTAGGTATATATCAAAGGTGGCGCACCCGCACACTCCTAGTTGTTTGCTAACAGGCTAAAGTCTCAGCAGTATGCTCCCCATACCCTGTCTGTGAGGTGTACTAGAATGTTCTGCGTATTGTTCAGTGTTCTGCTTCAGTTAAAATTTAGCCTTGACTTGAATTTGATAACTTTCTAACTTTGAATTAGATTCAGTTCCAGATCATCTTGATTTTTTAAACTTGACTTCTTGAATTTTGAAAACTTTACAACCATTGAATTTCTTTATTAATTAGGAAACGTTCCATCAATTTTCAATTCTTCTTTGATTCATAATTAATTTAAGATTACATATGGATTTGTCACAAAAGAACCTTACACATCTCTTTCATATTTTATTATATTTTGTGTATTAAATTACATATTGAATTATTTTTAGTATGAATGTGGATGTTATAATAAATATACTAAAAGTGGAGACACATTATGTGTGTGAGTTTTTTTTTTTAAATTTTTTAATGAAAATAAAATCATAAAAAAATTAACCAAAGTGACACAAATAGTAAATAATAAGTAATTAAAGATATTTAAGTAGATAATAATAATAATAATAATAATAATAACTAATTAAGAGGTATTTAAAAAATAAAAAGTTAGCAAAATAATGGGTAATTAAATGGGTGAAATTATTTAATTACGTTATAGTTATAAAATTCACCTTTCAATATTATTAAAGTTGTAGATAGTTATAAAAATTTTAAGGGTATTATAAAAAGAAGAAAAAATATTTACCAAAATAAATTTTTTTAAATTTTAAAGTTTCACCATTACTCTTAATATTTATTTTATATAATAACTAGAGGTTGGTGTATACACGATACGTCTAAATTTTTTTCTTAGTAATCAATAAAAATATTTTGATTTTGTAAATTATGTATATTTACTCAAATTTTTTATTAATTTTAATCAACCTATTATTTGAATTTCAAATTTTGAATGAGAGAACTAAATTTTGAAATTTGAAAATATTGTAAGTCAACTATTATATTTTTACTTTTTTACAACTAACACGTGTATATATATTTAGTCTTAGAGTATTTTTATCAATTTAAAAAATAAAAACTTTACAAAAAAAAAAAAAGTTTCATGAAAAAAAATGATTCACGAATTTCTTCCTTCATAAAATAGTATAGGCATAAATATATATGTTTGCTAAAGTTATACGTACGTACGAACATTCATACATATATATATCTTTAGCTTATACGTATCTTCATTTTTTCAAATTGATCTTGTCCACTCTTTCTCGGGCGGAAGTATAACAAATGTTAATTTCTCACACAAGCATAAGAAGTGAATCATCATCAAAGTGCAAAAAAATTATGGAGAGGAGAGAGACAAGCCCCTGCCTGCCTGCGTAAAGCAGAGGAACACATTTATGCATCAAAAAACAGGCAACTCGGAATATCCAACATTATATTCTGCAAAACTGTAAAAAATTCTAGTTCCTTCTTAATCAATCTATGGAGGCATGTAAAATTCACATAAACAATAACGACGCACTACGAAACAAGGACATCATGAAATTAGTATTCCCACCTTAGTTTGACAATCACCAAATGAGTGTGTGCATGTTGACCCCTCAATGCGACGCATCTTGAATGTATCAAGACTCCTTTTGTGTTGAATGTATAAAGACTCCTTTTGAAGGAGCCAAAAATGGCAAAAGTGTTTAGTTAAACACAAAAAGTTGATCAATTTTGTCATATCAATTTTGTTAAGTTAGTGGATTGTCAAAACACTATCTTTTGTTGAGTTAACTATGGGTATAATGATAATTTTATTTTAATTCAACGCAAAAGTTACTAAAATTATAACAAATACCTAAAAGTTGATAAAAGTTACTAAAATTTTTTATTTGTTTTGCTAAAAATACAAAAAGTTTCACCTACAAATTTTTATCAAAAAAATTATTAAAAGTTACTAAAAATTTGTCCTCCAAATAGAGCCTAAATTTAGCACTTTAGTAATAAATTGAGATAGGCATAAATTGACACAGACATCTCAAATTAAAGAAAAAAAAAAAAAGAAAAAAAGAAAGAAAAACAACAGTAACAACAACCAACTTCTACTTATCCGGCAAAAGCAAGCAAAACTCCAAGCCTGCTGTTGGAGGAAAGAAGAACATCACTCGTGTAGAGAACTTTTGAAACACTAATTCTACATTTGCAACGAATTGTTCAACAACATCCAATTCCATGTTCACGTTGCACAAAGTTGAGCATATCAGACGCAGGCCGAAGTGCGTTAAAAAAGAAAAAAAAGGTTCTGGCATGAACCAAGTGTTTAAGGTTGTTCATTCTCAAGAATCTCAACCATATATTTTCCCCATTTTGATCTAATGGATAGCCAGGAAAACTAAATCCCACTTTAATTCCTCCAGGTCAGCCGCATTGGCTAGTGGGTGTGCTTCCCATATAGGCGACGCGAGTTCGAATCCTGCGACTTACCGGAGGCATGGTTGAAGGCTGGCCATGTGTCTCCCAGTTTACTTATCGGCTATGCGGACCTTGAGATTTGCAATAAACCAGTAAAAATTCCGGGTAAAATCCCACTTTAGTGTTGACAATTTCAGCTGAAAAGTGCAGCTATATTCAAGGTATATTCAGGCCTAACATTATTAAGCAAAGAAGTTTAACCCAAATTCACTACAAAGTTCCAGCACTAATTGGTGCCACCAACCATCAAAAACGAATATGGCTCCTATATACAATTAAGTACTCAACCAAGCTTATCCTGACCAACTCCATGGGACTGGTTAGGAGCATCGATTGCTGCTATGTCACACCATATAGGGTCATGCACTAGGGGAGAAACAAAAGACAGAAAATATATAAGGTTCGTGCCCTCACCTATGGGATTAAGAAATGAAAATTCAAAACCACACAAACTTAGGAAATCCCAGAACTTAGCTGGAAATGAAGGTATTGATGATGGTGCTGCTGTCTTGGCCCAACAACTGATTACTACTTACCACAAAGGAAGGGTTATCCGCATTGCCCGCATAAATTGCTTGTGAAAATGTAAGTGAAGAGTTTAAAACCAATCTCTATTATGGCAAGGAAAGACAGATTACACAATTCTAAAAGGAAGATCCATCAAACTATTTTCAGAATTGAATGCAGAGAGAAACTGAGATATTACAATATTTTTTTGTCTAAACATCAAACCGATTCATTACATAGAAAGACCAAAGACATAATATAATTCATAAAGAAATGACGGACCACCAAAAGCAAATCTTGGATGCAGCAGATTTCTTTGTTCCACATCCACAGAGCTCTTAGATGTGGTGCTGGACAACAGAACTACAGATCTACAACAGACTAGGAAATGTCATGATGGCTCACCACGTAATCTTAAGAGGACTTGAGTTGATCCTGCAAACATGAAGAAGATTAAGAAATAAATAATTCAAGTGTCCAAGTACTGATAACAAATGATGACAACCTTTGGAAAACAATTGAAGCAAGATCATCATCGTCATCATACCCAAAGTAAATACGAGAAGCTTTAGCAAGGGCAGCCGAAATCCCAGAAAAGCTTCCCGAGACCTTGCAATATCATCCATGGGTGTTAACAGCCTCCCAGACTAAATTCTTCGGAACTGGATTACTGAGATCCCGAGCCTGCAGAGCCACATTGCGAAGCGTCCCGAGTGTCAATGCGTTGGCCTTCAAGAACGAGGCGCTTTTGTAAGGCAAGTTATGCTTCTTGCAGAGGTCCTTCACAAAGGGCGAGATTTTCCTAAGCTGGCAACGAGGCAATCTAGGAAACAGATGGTGTTCGATCTGAAACTGCAGCCCACCGTGAAACCAATCCATCCAGGGCGAGCAATTTATATTCACCGTCCCACGAGTTTGCATAGTGAACCAGTCCACCCCGCGAGGGGGGCCGACGTAGACATTCCCAGAGAAATGGTTCAAAGTAAACTGAACATGCTGAATTCCAGTAACAGAAAAGCTAACAATGACAAACATTATTCTTTCGCCCCAGTTGGGAAGGCAAGAAACAAGAAGCGGATACCAAATCCAGAACACAACAAGCCCCAAAATCTCCTGACCCCTATTGGGAACCTTTCTCTTAGAAAACAACAACATGAATGATTGTGCAAACAAATTGAGCCTAGCAAAACACATGACAGGGTAATAAGTCCAGTGCTGGTAACTCAGAAAGAACCTAGAAACAGGATTAAAACTCATCTTCCTCTCATAAAAGCAAGATGTAAGGGAATTGAAGAATTTGGAAGATACCGCGAAGATTGGCATGTGCTGGAGATCCGGATCGTAATCAAGACTATTGCAAGCAATGTGGTGGGCATTGTGGTTCCATTTCCACCAACCAATGCTAATCCCTGAAAGGCAATTCCCACTGAGGACCTGCACAAAACGATTGAGACCCTTACTGGGCATAACCTGGTAATGCCCAGAGTCGTGCCCAATCCAACCGCTCTGAATCCACAAAAAACCCACCAACCCACTGGAGAACAGATGAACCCAAGTGCTGGAACTATAAAGAACACTCAACACACTCACAGCAAACATCACTGATATGAAACAAAACCAGAGACAAACGCTGTGCCCTTTCTTTTCGAACAGACCCATTTTCGAGAACTCGGAGGCGAGCTTTCTGTAATCTTTGGAAACCTCCGAAACAGAGTAGTTCTCGACGAAGAACCCATTGAAGAACTTGTCGAGGTACTGCCAGGCAGACCCTGGGTGGTGGGCAACGAAAGCATCGGTGGCGTCTTGGCCGGCAAGAGTCAGCAGCGGAAGACTGCCGCCGGGGTGGTCCTTGGCCCAATCGGAGACATCGTAGACCTTGCCCTGAATGGAGATCCAGAGATCCCCTGGTTTGTTGTGCGCTTCTAGGTCTTCGAGAGAAATGTATCTTTTTGTTTCAGCCATGGATTGGGTTCAAGAAAGGATTTTTGATGAAGGGAAAGAGGGATCTGAGAACTCTCTCTCTTCCTTTTTCTGAGGGAAATGGGAGGGAGAAAGGAAGAGATAATGAAGGGAAGACACTGACTAGCTGCTCATGGAAGGGGTCAAGCTGTGACTCTGCCCGGTGGGTTTCGAAGGAAGCTTGGGGGAAATGATGATGAGGAGAATTCGACGGCCAAATCAAGATTGAAGAAGCGCCATTGGAGCCTTTTAAAATTGAGAAAAGAAAATATCTGGCTCAACTCAACAACTAGCATGAGCCAGAAAAGATGGGCGTGAGAGTTGATACACAAAGGGAATGTTCGGCATAGCATAATAGAAAATTTAAATTTGATAAAGATTTGAATTAAATTTTTAATTTTTTTTTTTAGATTTTCTTAAACTTTTTTATCTTTTGATAATCAAATAAATGGCAGACAAAAAATAAAAAATTTCTCAATCCAAACATTTTACGATGTGTCTGAATCAAAAATTTGTCAATAAAAAAGAAAATATAATACGAATTTAAAATTAATTCTTTTTAAATTGTGGCTGAAAAAAAAAAGATTAACAAACTAAAAATAATTAAATTAAAAATTAATCAAATTCTCTTTGAATTGTGGTTGAAAAAAATAGACGAGTAAATTAAAAATAATTAAATGAAAAATTAATATATTGATTAGTATTTTTTTTATTTTATTATACTTTTTTAATTAGTATAAGTAATGATACATATTTGAGATTTTATATTTTCTTCCTCAACTCTCTACATATTTCCTTCACTTTTTATTTTTTCTCGTCAAATTATTACTCCAAACACACTTTTAGTATTTATTAAAAATTTTTTAATACAAATCTTATAAATCAACGGTTATTTAGGATATATATTTTATTTATTCACGTTATAAATGTCATGATGAATTTAGTAAAAAATACATATTCTTAAATTCCTTACAAACCTTAAATAATTTACCTTCTCAAAAAAAAAAAAAAGAATAACATATTCTTAATTTCTTCTCCATAAATGTCATTAACCTCGAGAGATACAAATAGAAAAAACAATATTTAAGAAATAATAATAATAATAATAATAATAATAATAAGACAAAATCGAAAATATATAAATGAAGTATTTACCTCACTATTATTGTTTGAATTTTGTTTATTATTAATAATATTATTTTTAATTTTAACCTTTTAGGTTAAAAAATTATAAAATATTTTTGACAAGATAAAAACATTTATTGATATCAATAAATGGTACCATTTATTCAAAAATTTTATTATTATTTAATTATGGGTGCTTGGAATTATTTAAATTTTTAAATTTTTAAAGTCATAATTTATGTAGTTAGCTGAAAATTTTTAATTTTAAAGAGATTTGAAGAGACTTAAGAAAAAAATATTAGTCTAAACGGAGCCATATATATTAATAATATTTTTTCTGAAAAAAATTATTAAAAATAGGTGAATGTCGACGGAAGAAAAATAAAGATTCATGTGCTGGAATGAACGCACCGATTACGTGGGCATGTGCATGTAATCATGAGAGTGTTTGGTGGGGTGAAAAATAATTAAAATTGTGGTGTTGTAAATTTTTAGGTGTTTGGCATAATCATTTTAAATTGCAATTTTTAGGAAGGAATAGTGAAAAAACATTCCGAGTAACTTATATCTCGTCGGAACGGATTTAATTCTGAGTTTCCACATTCAATTTTGACGAACTTATATCTCGTCTGACTGGGTTGTTGTCTGCTAGTGAAGGTTTCTGTGGAGCATCTTGTCCGGACGGAACATATCACTCGTCCGGACGATTCAGGCTGATTCCGGGGAGAAGCTAAATCAAAATCACGTCGAAACGCTGAATTACACCGTCAAAACGAGTTACTCCCGCAAGCAATCGGTTGGAACGCAGGAATCAAATCCGTCGGAACTAATTTCAAATTAATTAAAAAATATTAAATATGGGTCTTGTTTGGTAGCCGAGATGACGGTGGTCACGTTAAAAAAAAAATTTCAGATATTCTTTTAATCGAACTCAAGTTATGTAATTTTTTTTAGAGTTGTAATAAGTGTGAATGTGTAAAAAATATTAGAGAAATTTAAAAATTTTAAGAGTTTTTCAGAGTTTTTTTTAGAGAATATTAGAAT
>JAVXUM010000004.1:3652970-3663950 GCA_035590655.1 Pouteria glomerata
AATAATTATTATTTATTTTTCATTCTCGTATCTTTAACATGGTAAAATACTATATATATATATATATGGGTTCATTTGAAGCCTAAAATAGTTTAAAAGTAACATTTTCTTCAAACTTCAAAAAATTTTAATTTTTTAAAAAATTCTGTTAAAATCTGTTAGAACACACCATTAACTGACATTTGTATCAAAAGGTTTCACAAAATTTCAAAAATTCTTCAATAATATTTTGTCATCTTTCATTTTATATAATTTTTAACAATTTTATATACAAATCAAACATAATCATTTAACCATCATTTTAAAATAACCTTTTACATTTCAAATCCCAAAAATCACCACCTTTGAATTTTTTTGGTTTTTTTTGCTGCTCCAAACAATGGTTAAATAATTTTTGAGATTTGAAATGTAAAAAGTTGTTTTAAAATGATTATTTAATATAAAATTATTGAAAATTATTGAAAATGAAAGGTGACAAAATATTATTAGAAAATTTTAAAAATTTTGAAAATTTTTGAAACTTTTTGATATAAATACCAGTATAACTTTTTTAAAAATTCTGCCACAATCCGTTAGTGCGTTTTAACGAATTGTGACAGAATTTTTGAAAATATTAGAATTTTTTGGAGTTTGAAAAATGTATTACTTTTGAACTTCTTTTAACAAATTTTGGTGCTTTGTATGTTTATGGGCCTGTTTGGTTAGCTAAAAATTGACAAAAAGTACAGTAAAAGTACAGATAATTTGATATAAAAGTGATATATGTTAAAATTTAATTGAAAAAAAATACGAAATAATTAAATTTAATAAAAATTGGTGAAATTTGATCCCACCAAACAGGGTTATATATATGTATTGTTCTTTAATTTTGAGACTGATAAATTAATCAAATTGTGCGTAAATTAATTTAAATATTTTAAGTACAAGTATGTTTGTATGTTTGTATTAGTTAAAGGAAAATGCGCTTCCCGTGTAAGACGATCTGATGTTGAGTTTTGCTTTAAAATATTTTATTTATTTGTTTTTTTTTTTCTCTCTATTTTTTTACAAATATTTATTTATTTACAACGTCAACCATATATAAATCTACTTAATTCTATTAGTAACCAAACTTGTGAACATTTTTCTTCTTTGGGCATAGGTCAATTGACGAAAGGGTAAGGGTAAGATAGTACTTACCCAGTCGCGACGAGGGTTCGATTTCTAGTAGAAACTGAGCCTTTACATTACATTTGACGGTAAAAGGTAAATATTCGCATTTTACGCTACCGACGCACATCCCATAATTTATCTTTTCCACTATAATCCAAGACAGAATAATGAAAGCCCTCGGAACGAGGGTTACACCTTTTGTTTTTTTGTAAACATCTCTCTCATGTTATCTTCCTATCCTAACCGGTCACCACAAGCTCATATTGCAGAATGAGATATACATGACAAATAATACAGCAAACACAATTCATTTCTACAGGAGCATGATAACAAATTAGGCGTTCAAAAATTCATAACATTATTCGGGATAGTTTGAGAAAAAAAAAGTATAAAAAATCTCAACTGACACCTAAATTCGTTAAAAAAATTAAAAAAAAATTGGTTATATATATATCATTAATTTTGCTATGGCTATATCATTTTATCAATTAATATTTTTTTATTATATCTTGAACTATTATAACATAGATAAAAAAAAAATTGCTCATTAAATTATATGAAAAAACAATGGACCCAAAAAATAATCTACAATTTTTTTTATATGTGTTTGCTGTAAAACATGTAAAAATATAGATGATTATTTTATATAAATTGAAAATGTATTATAAAAATTATTTTTATTATGTGCACAGGTATAATTGTTTATGTTATTACGGTGGCGTTTGGAGTTGTATAAAATAAAAAGTTAATGTTTCGGATTTTGTGTAGTGAATATAAAATTGTATAAAATTTAAAAAGTTAGTGTCTCGTTTTTTGTGTTATGAGTAGAAAGATAATATTTTATAATCTTGTAATTCGTATTTATAAAGATTTGTAGAATTTTATTTTATTTTTTTGAATGCCAAATGCACCAATATGTGTAATTATAAAGTTTTATAATGATATAATATATTTTATTTAATAAATTTAAGTTATAGAGACACAAATCAATTCATCAAACAAATAAAAAAATAAATATAGAGTCACAAATTAATTCTATAGTGTTAATATTTTGTTTACATAGTTCACTTATTTAATAATTTGAACATAACTATTTGAAATACTAAAAAATATATATACATATTATAATATGTCATATATGTATAATAAATTGTTAATAATTAAAATGCAAGTTTAAGATATAGTTATATATCTTATATTTTTTAATTATTTTTAATAAAAGTGAAAAAAATCAAGAATATTACTATGGATGAATAATATTGAAATTTTCAAGGCACCATTACAATTCTAGCATCGTAACAAATTTTTTTTTGTTTTTTAATCTATACTTAATTATTAGTGTATTTATAATATTAGATAATTTAGATTTTTAATAGTACATGCAACGTATAACAGGGCAAATCTAGAATAACTAAAAATTAGACAACTTCGTAAGATTCGCGAATTCATCGCAAAATTTATAGTTATTGATAAGTTATCACAATATTTTTATTTTCTCACATATTTTTAAATTTTTATCAAAATTTCGCTAATATATTGTAAAATATTAAAAATCTCAAATAATTTTGTTCCTATGTATAGGAGCATTTTTTTTTCCTTCCCTATTTGTCTCCACGCAAGGCAACATAAGTAATTAAAGTCAAAATGTGAATGTTATAAAAATGGAGTTTATATATATATATATATGATATCAAGTCAGTTTGTATAGAATCTGATTAATCTCTTCTACTCTGAGTTAATAGCTGTGTAAATCCTTGATAATCTTAAGAAGATTTAAATTAAAAACTATTAGGAATCAAATTAAAAGTCTTACTTGCTATCCCTCAAAATTACAACAAAAAAGACTATCAAGCGCGAAGGAAAACAGAACTTTTGAATGTAAATTTTTCATTAAAATAATTAAACCTTAATTAACCCTTAGGGAAGTTCTAATCACCTTCTGAGTAACACTAAAATATTTTCATATGTTTTAATTTCAATTCTCATTTCAAAATAATTCCTAAATTACAGCTAGCAAAAATGTTGTAATCATGAAAGGTGTTCATATTACGCAATGGTTCAGTCTCATTGCAAGTAAGAATAAAGCAACCCATTCAGTACTGCGCGAGAAATTTCCGCATGCAGTACAAATTTCATGGTGTAGTATAACAATTTATACGATTTATTAGAAAATAACTATTAACTACCAATCCCAATAAATAAATTAAACAAAAAAAACTTGAAAAGTTGGTTAATTACGTTCTACCCTTTTGAAGTTTAGTCTACAAATATAGACCCTACGAAAGTGAGCTAACTCTAAAAATTCGTACTCGGTTCAAATTGTGAGTTACAAGTCATTTGTATGTAGCCAAAATGACTAGTAATCACTATACTTTCTCACAAGTCATCTATATGTAGTTAAAATCACTAGCAATCACCATATTTTCTCAGATTCCATTGCTAATACGGACTATGAAGTTGAAATAGCTAGTAATTATCATATTTTCTTTGGTTCCATTACTACTACTGGTTTTATGCAATCGATCAAAATATATAAATATCCATGAAAGTATTGAAAAGGCATGTTATGTCAGTCTTGTAATACTGATGTAAGGATCATTGGATTCCAGATGCTTTATATTATTTTAATTCAAAAAAAATATAAATTTATCTGAATCGTTTGAATTTTAATCTAATAATCTTTGATACAAACTTGACCTAACTCTACCTCAAAAATTAACTTGTAAAGAGAGAGTTGCCAAACTCATATATATGACATCAAAAACCGCCTTCGCTAATCGATATGTGATCACATCAAACTTTATTCCTTTAAACTGCACGTCCTCATGCAAAGAACCAAATTGTGGGACACACTGACCAAACGAGGTTTAACTATACTAAATGATACGAACTTAGCCTATCTCCACCTCCCAAAAGTTAGTTTGTAAGGAGAGAGATGTCAAACTCATATATACTAACTATTAATTTTAATTCTTCCACAATTAAAATTATAAACAAAATACATCGGGAGTTTTGTCACACAACGTTAAAATATATATATAATTTTATTTGATCAATGGATGTGTATATATATATCAACTTCATCCACATCATAAAAAATGCATGATAAATCTTAAAAAAATTGTTATTATGCTTTAGGCTTGGTTTGGGAAGGAAAAAAAAGCTAATTTTTTTGTAGTTGGCTACTACCTAATTACAAAAAAAGTTAATTTTTTTGGTGTTTGGAAAGAAAAAAAAGTTAACTTTTTTTATGGTTTAATTTGACAGTTTTATCCTTTATAGTTTAAAAGAAATTTAAAATGTAATAGATTAAGTTTGGTAATTATAAAAAAAAAATAAAAAAAGTTGAGTAGCTGGTTTGGTTAGAGGTTAGCTGTTGTTCCCAACGGAGTCTTAACTCTGTCCCCTTTTCAGTCTTTAGGTTGGGCTAATCAAGGGCCCATAGAACTCAAAACCTCTGTCTTTGTCCCGTCCAGAGTTTGCCAATTTTAGTAGAACTAATTTTGTTCAGGGTTTTATTTACCGTTTGATTTGGGCTGGGGATGTTTTGGGCTAGGCCCAATTCTATCATAACCCATAAACCTGGCTAACGAAATAAAATCCTCCTATTTTCCCTGGCAACGGAATCAGATTCTCTTCTGGAATTCTCACGCTTTACAGAGGAGACGAAATCTCGGGAAATCAATTCCCCCAAACCCTGAGAGGCGGTGTGCATTCTTTTCTCGATCGATACTTGCAGAGAAACCAGCAGTTCGATATATATATATAAAGGTAGCAGAAAATGGCTGAGAAACCCCAACCAGTTCGAGTTCTGTACTGTCCAACTTGTACTCTCCCCGCCGAGTACTGCGAATTTGGTCCCCATTTTGACAAATGTAAGCCCTGGTTGATCAAGAATGCTGCCGAACTCTATCCCGATCTCCTCAAAGGTGAAAACCCATAAACCTGTCTCTTCAATTCAATTCCATTCTCCGAATTCCACTCTCTCGAACGGCTATGTGTATACATATTGGGTTATGATTATTTTAATTTGTTTATTTATATTTTGTGTGTTCAGAGGCAAATGAGAAAGATGCCGACAAGGTTTCTGAGCAGCTTCAATCGGTTGGGCTTTCTGGCGATGGAGCTGCTCCCACTGGTAAGCTTGGGCCATGACCATGATTTCTGTTTGGCTGCTGAGAAAATGTGGAAGAGGAAAATCAAATTCTCTTTGGAGAAGAAAAAATGGAAGTTTGTTATTCCGTTCTAACAAATCTGGATACTCTTGGTTTGTTTTTGAAAATTTTCAGAAACAGGCACTCAATGGAAGGGGATAAAATATTTGTTTTCATTTAGCACTGTTTTATGAAGACTAGTAAAGGATTAATGCAGTCTGCTTCTTATGCTTTGCTAATTTTTCAAATCACGTGGTTAATGTCAGCATTTAATTATAACTATCCCAGCAAAAGTGTTCGAAGTATATCAACATCATGGCGCCATGCAGGCTTTGTCCTGGCAGAGGCGGGTATAAAAGGGGTTTGACACTCTGTGACATTGATTTCTAGTAAATTAAGAGTTTGTTGTATCTTCATGGGTTAGTCCATTGGTCAAGAAGGGCCAATGAAGGGCCTAGGAAAGAACCGTAGACTCGGATGACCTTGGTTCAAATCGCACTGGGGTCAAAACCATGATTTATCAAGAGGGAAGGTGTGGGGTTGTCTGGAACTCCTGGAGTTTACCATGCAGGGTTGGGTCCAATGTTCTTCATATCAAAAGAGTAAAAAAGGAGTTTGTTGTGTGGGGGTATTGGACTACATGAAATGATCATTATGGCTGAGAATCTGTATTGCAGGATTTCTTCATAGTGTCTAGTTGAGACTAATGTTAGTGATATTTAGACATAAATTTTTTTTCTTGTTGTTTATGTACTCCAGGGACAGCATCGCCATCTACGAAAGAAGAAGTGAAACGTCTTCCTGGTGGAAAAATAAAGCAGAAAGTAAGATCATAAACCATTACCAGTCTTTTACTTCTCTCTTTTTGTGGGGGCGAGGGGGTTATTTTTGAATAATCTTCATAAAAATCCTCTGCAATCTGGCAGAATATAACAAACTGCATAGTACTTTGGCCTGAATGAGAGATTGAGCGGATTGGATTGATAGCAACTTTAGGCAGTAAGTTGGACCGAAGGTCATGTTCAATCCATTTCAGAGTCTATGTTTGTGGTGATCAGATAATATTGACTTCAAGTGGGCTAACTTCTCCTTTTCTTGGTGCTATTAGGAGGTGCAAAGGACAAATAGTTTGGTAACTGGTGACCTCATTCAATCACAGAAATCCAATAACAATGTCTCTGGCCTTGAAATCTGGAGGCACAACAGCAACATCTCTATTGTTGCCCCATTGTGGGCTTGTACCACACCACCTCTGGTAGTACCATCAAATGTTCAAAAAATGAATGTAGCTAAAATGAGAATGTTGGAATTGATGAATTGTGTTACCAAATGATGTAATAACATTAGAAACATTAAAAGAAATTTAAAAACGGCACCTATTGCAAATAAAATAAAGTCATTTGAGATGGTGCAATCATACGCAACATAAAACAATTGATGTGCTAGTAACAAGTGATTTGATCCTTATTGAGCCTGCTAAAAAAAATGTTCAAGGAGACATGGGTTGAGTCAATTGGAAAAGACAATCTCCTTCGACTTAAGTAAGAATATGATTTTTGATAGAATAAACTGGAGGAAATGAATCTATGTAACTGACTTGAGTAATTGTTACAAAACCTTGGTAGTGTTGAGGTCATGTGGTAACCCTCTATATTGACACACACAATACTCTGCTCCGAAGGAGTGGAGTTCACAAGGCCTTGCGTGAATCTATTCACAAGAATAAATTTCGACTTTTCTTTTTCTAAGACTGAATTCATAACCCAATTACATGTTAAACATTTTGTGCATGATTAACGTAAAGTGTGCAAGACACTTGTAATATAGGGAAAAAACATAGTAATATGGGTGGAAAAAAAAAGTGTAGTAAGCAAGCAATAGTAATAGTACGCATATTTGTGGAGCTTCATTTTCTGCCTCTTCCAATTTTAAATATAAAAGCTACATAATTTAAATATATGTATTTTTTTTATTTGATTTATGTGCAGAAAACTACATAAATTTTAATGCATGTTCTGTCTGTATTTGTGTCTATGCTATGTGGTTGGTGACCCCTATATAGCGTTGCAAAAGAAATTGTGCTGATAAATACTTTTGTTGCCCAACACTATTCTTGTTGCCTCATTTTCAATTTTCTGTTTTTGATAAATAATAGGTTAGAAAGGGATCAAAGAGATGCCACGCCAATACAAAAATACTCTAGGAATAAGCATAGGGTTCAAAATCCAAATTTTCAACAAAATTTGAAAAGGCGTTGAGTCTATTTTAATTTTATTGCTAATCTTTTGCTTGCTTGTAGGAACTCTTGTCTTGGTGGGTTGCCTCATTTGTGCATCCCAGTGTCGATTTCTGACATGCTGCTACCTCACCCAATTTTATGTAGTTGCTTTAGTTGTAGGCTCCAACAACTACAATTGAAGTTGAACCAGAATAACACTCTGATCATGGTTGAACTGCAAAACAGAATGAAAACTAAAACGTTAAAAAGAAAAATTAAAAAAAAAAAAAAAGATTTTGGGTGTGATTATGTAAACTCAAGTAAGCTATCAAAACTAGCTCGGATAAGTAGAAAAATATGGTTACAGTACACTTTATACAAGTAGCTAGGGAGGTTACTTTATATAGTAAGCTACACAGGAACGGGGTTTCTATCTATTAATGCCACACTTATGATTCTTTGGTTTGGTTCCTGGATATGATTGTTGGATGGTAGTAACCGTTGATATGTTTTGTAGGTGAAGCAAGAAGTTGTTATTGAAAAGCTTGTTCGTAACAAGCGCAAATGTATCACTGTTGTGAAAGGACTGGACCTCTTTGGTAAGGCATTTCCATTGCTATTCTAATATACATTTATATCTGGTGAATGTTAATTCAAAAGTTTTCTTATATGATGCAGCAGTTGACTAAGTTCCGAAATGTAACTTGTGGGAATGTTGTTTCAGGTGTCAAACTTAGTGATGCTTCCAAGAAGCTTGGGAAAAAGTTTGCCACTGGGGCATCTGTTGTCAAGGTTTGCTAGAGTTGTAACTTACCTGGATTAAAAAGAAAAATTGCTTCTTATTTTTGTTAATAATTTGGAATGGCTGGTTCCAGGGGCCAACTGACAAGGAGCAAATTGATGTTCAAGGAGATATTGCTAATGATATTGTGGAGTTTATCACAGAAACCTGGCCTGATGTAATTTACTTAACTCTTTCTTTACTAAAATTGCTATTTTTTTAATATAGATATTTTTTAAATTTGGTTTGAATAACTTGAATGAGATATGACTGGTGTTTAATAGAATAAAATATTTCTCGGATTCTATTCTTCCAGCCAACTTTATTTCTGATGAAAATAACACATTGGACATACCAAAATTCTACTTGGTTAGGAGTGATTAGATCATACACTTCTTTGATTCTTCTACTTCTAGGCAACTTTGAGTGATTAAATGTAACATAACATTCCAGTCTGCTTTATCTTCCATCCTCAATTAGTATTATTCTAGTGTCTTGCAACGTTTTCAGATCCTTGTAACAGCATATTTCCTTACCGTTGAATGATTTGTTGTATTGTGGAATGAGTATTATGTTGCTTTAGTTACATAAATCAACCTGTAATGGACCCACAATGGCGTTTATTTGAATGCTGTACTCATTTCATTCGTAATTTTAGCTTATCACGAATACAATAGTCTCCAACTTGTTCTCTTGGTTTGCAATTTCAGGTTCCAGAAACTGCTATTTACTTTATCGAGGATGGAAGGAAGCTTCCGGCTGCTTGATTCTGAGATTTGCAAATTGGAACTGGTGCTGATTTTTGTATGGCTGTTGGCATAGAAATAGCTTTGATGATTTCACACCAAATATGCTACTCTTTGAAGTTTAAAAGATAGAGATGAAATCTAATTTCCAGTGGCTTTTATCTGCTTCTCTGATCTATGTTTTCTTTCTTGTTTTTCTTTGTTTCTTTCTTTCCTTTTTTTTTTTTTTTTCACAAAAACAATTCCTTGTTTTAGTTTGTGCAATTTTTGTACACATAAATAAGTAAAAATTAAATTTTGTTAATAAATATTTACTTATTTTAGTCTTGTAATTCTAACTCAATCAAAATAATAATAATAATAATAAATAAAATAATTTAATTTTTTTATTTCATTTTACATTTCCACCATTTTTTTTTCTCTTTCACAAATTCATGTCCAAACATAGCTTTAGTTTCTCAACCAATTTCATACAAATCCATGTTCGAATTAAAAACGCCCCTACTTTTCAAGAGTAACCATACATTTTTGCCAAACACAGGCTATTCACTGCCTGAATTTTATAACTCATTTGATAACACAAATGCTATATCCACGTTCGGACGTAGAATCGTTTGATTCTAGCCAGGCACGGCCTAGAAATATTATTGTACCCATTTCCTCCAGTTGGTTGGTTGGTGGGTGGGTAGGCTAGAATCAGAAGCGTGAAAGGATAAATTTATCCCCTCTCGAGCATGAAGGAAGCACTGTAGGATTAACTGTTATGAAATCCAGCACTATCGAAGCTAATTCATCCTGATGCCAAGTGTATTCATGATCTGCTCCTTGTATGATGTGTAGTTTGTGGTTAGATATATACTTGTTGAATTCCTCTGCGTCTTCGACCCGAACCGTTTCATCCATAGAACCATGAACAGTCAAAACCCTGTAAATAAAGAAACCAAAGCATCAATATCCACACCAAAATTTCTAATTTAGCATTCTTTAAAACAGGCAACAGTCATTTCACTCCTTGCAAAAAAACCCCACAAAATTGCTCGAAGTTTAAACAAAGACATCTCCTCGTTACGAAAACACATTCAGTTCTTCTCTCCCCAAATAAGGCAAAAAGCAATAAGCCTCCAAGCTTTCCTTCTGCTTCTCTGTATTCTAGCACCCCACCACCGTTGTTGAACAGCTAACTTGAGGGTCGAACTCGAAAGCTCTTTAGCCAATTCATAGTGTAGAAATATATAATCAATATAAAAAATCAAGGATATAATCAATTACAATCCTGACCCGCAAGAATTGTGTATCGACAGGCATGCCATGTGCATGTCGGTTGTTAGGCGGTCCATCAAACTTTCTTCGGTCACCCGATACTGTACCTTGCCTACAAAAAATGGAAACCAACTACTTGATCATCAAAACCGAAATCATCGTGCTATCCAATTCAGTACCGAGACTTCAGGGTGACAATGAGACTAGCCGGAATTTCTTCAAATCAGATTTTAAAAAGGGAAGGTAGAATAACTTCTAATTACAAGAGGACATTAAAATAATTTAAGACCAGCCCACCAAAATAGAGGAATGACACCAATGTTAAGAAAAAACAGATAAGAGTGATCATGCATCAATGCTTACCCTTTCTATTCTTGACATCAATGAATCCATTTTGCTTGATTCTTTCCAAAAAATCTTTACCCAAGCGACCATCCATGCCTCTTTTCAAATTAAACCGGCCAGAAATATTAACAACTTTACGAACATCATTATACATTGAAGCATAAATTAGCGTCACATTTCCTCCTGCAAAATATAGTGTCAGCAATAAAGTGCATTCAAAATAATAAGAAAATAGAAAAGATAATTCTTTATTTGTTTGAAGTAAACACCAAAAAAGCAAAAAATTTGAACAAAGTTAAATAAATGTAAAGCAATTCAGTAGAT
>JAVXUM010000004.1:3690883-3702513 GCA_035590655.1 Pouteria glomerata
CCGGCTCGGCACAGTGGGAGCCAATAGGCAGCCGCAAACGCGGTAACCCCGTCCCCCCTAAGGAGGACTCGAACCCACGACCTCAAGAGGCCTGGGCCCTAAGGCCAACCCGACGCCCACCACGCCACCCCCGAAGGGCTTCTCAATCTCACATACTTGCATTCAGATTGAAAGGATATGGGTCTATTTCAATCAGAGTATTGTAATTAAATCAATAGTCCACTGACTCTTATTTTTCTTTGCTTAGTCAAGAGATATTAATAACAAAAAAAAATGCGCTCTCTAATGACCATCTAGAAATTTTATGTATAATCTCTCTCTAATTTTTTGTTAACTAACATGATCAGGAACGCCATTGTTAACTAACATGATCAGGAACGCCATCTCGATTTCTTTCTTTAAGGTTTTTTCTGTTCTCAGGTACTCAGTCCGAGAGAGGGAACTAGGTGGGTGGCAAGACAAGCATATACATGCGGAATAGATTTTTACCCCGCAGTCTAATTTACCCATGTTAGAGAATTTAATTATACACAGCATATATATAGGAAAGAATGATCAACTAGGCAACGGTGAAAAGGGCATAAAAACCAAAATAGAAAAGCACAGCCCCGAAAAAAGGAATATTTAGGGTGTTTCTGTTGCGGCTTTCCTACTATGTAGAATTACAAACTATATATATATTAACAATTATAATATAAAAGTAAAGGTATGCTAAAAGAACAAAACTGAAAGAGAAACTATATCAAAAGAGAGCAGGATTCAGTTTCAATACAACTAAAGAGGCCAGGTCCTTGTAGCTTCCTCTCCAGAAGGCCAAATGTAAAATAAAAATAGTAATAAAGGAAGTTCAACCATATACATATATGCATGTATAATAAGCGACCTTGAGATGGAGTTTAATTTTGGTTCCGCTGATCAAACGGTGGTGATGAATTTATCTGATCAAGCCCAGCCATGGTGGGAAAGCCCCTGTGGGAGAATCCTCTAAGACCCAAAAAGTCTCTGGTACTCAACCCCTCGTTCCCACCACCACCACCACCGCCACCTTCAACATTGCCCATTTTTGGATTAAACATTCCATTGAAAGCCTCTTCAAAGGATGATGATGATCCTCCAAATCCAGTACTACTTGCATCAGACGGCAGAGAAGTCGTGATGATCATCACATCATGAATGGTGCCCTGCAAAGTTGTAGTTGCACCCATTTGTTCCATGAAACCGGAGGTGATATTAACATGGGGTTTATTCCCAAACGACAATCCTTGAGGTGAGGACAAACCTGCAGCACCAGAGCCAGCTGCAGATGCTGCCAACGATGTGGAACTGATCAACAAACCAGCCCCAGCAGAAGCGGCAGGAGTTTTTGCTATCATGTGATCATCAGCTTGGTGGGGTCCGATCATCGTCATCATAGAATTGGACGGCTCTGATGATGACATAATTGCGCTCATCTGTGCTGCTTTTTGCAGCAATGCTGTTGCAGACATGTGAGGCGAAGAAGAAGAGGAGAGTACTGTGGTGTGGGGTCGAAAGCAGGGAGGGAGGACTCTAGGGTTTTGAGGGTGGTGGGTGATCATCATTGCTTGGTTAGATTCTAACCTTGATGAAGATGAGGAGAGGTCAATGGATGGTGGTTGGGAGGCTAACCATGGTTGAGGAAGATCTTGTTCTCTTCTCATGACTGGAATATAAGCAGATTGGAGGTTGAATATTGGTTGTTGTTGTTGTGTGGAGAGAAGTGGGTTTGTTGTGACAGACCTTGTGCTCTCTTCTGCTAAAGCATCACAGAAGGCTCTGTGAGTGATGAAACTGTCCTTCCTGTGATATCACACACCATATATAAACAAAGAATTGCAAAGAAAAATAAAAATAAAAAGTCAATGAGCAAACCATCACAATTCAGGCAAAACAGTGCTAAAGTGCTCTCTCTCTCTCTCTCTCTCTCTCTCTCTCTCTCTCTCTCTCTCTCTCTCATGTCACCTTTTTTTGATATTTCCATGCTTTTTCGCTCTGCAATCAAAGGACTTATTACCAGACCATTAACGTTTCCTATGCAAAGGAGCTTTGGGAGAGTGAGGAAAGCAAGGACTTTTTAATTTCAATTTTCAAGGTCTCTCTGCCCAAATTAATCACAGCATGAAACACATAATTTCTCTAAGTGAATGCATATACATATATACATGTATGTGTTTGTGAGGAGAAATCTAATTAACTAGTTTTTAGACTTTAGTACTACTGTTGATTGGCAACAGATTTTTCTTATGAAATTTTCTAGTTTATTAAGGAGTTTTCTGATCCTTTACATTATATATATATATATATACCTTGAGAAAAGGGTTCCACAATCACATCTATACTCCCTTGTGCCACAAATTTTGGAATGGGCTTTCCAATCAGACCGAACAGCATAACGCTTTGAGCACTTTTCACACTTCCACTTCTTCTCCCCGTGCTTTCTAGAAAAATGCTTCTTGATCCCAGTGAGGTCCCCAAGGGCCCTTGAAGGTTCATGGTGCACACATGTTGCCTCTGGGCACACATAGACCTTCTTCTTCACCACCTCTTCTTTGTTTGCTCTCTGCTTCAGCTTCCATGGCAAATTATGCCCTCTCCTGTGGAGCTGAAGGTTCTGATCTCTCTGAAACCCTTTGTTGCAGATCTCGCATATAAATCTATTTGTCGCCATCAGTGTTCTTGGTGACAAAGCCACCACTTCTGCATCTGGGTCTTAATTAATTTATTTAGATAAAAAGATAAATCAATCAATAGTTCAAAACCCACATAGTACTTGAAGAAAAGTTGTATAATCAATTATCTACTAATAATTAATTTGGGGGCATGTTATTACCTGGATTGCCTGGGAGATTTCTTTTCTTCTTTGCTGCTGGTAATTGATTTGGTGTCGATGCAAAGGACTGCTTTTGGGGGTACACAGCAGTAATGCCAACTTCATTTCTGCTGCTTGAAGATATGCTTGCTAATTCATTGGACCCAGATGTCAAATTTGACATATGGTCTTCAAATATCATAATATTCATCATCTCTCTCTCTCTCTCTCTCTCTCTCTCTAAATTAATTTGACTACTGGGTTTTTGTGGAAGAGGACAGAAGGTCTAACGATTCATTGATAAGCCCTAGATCAACTTTTTTCATATGTGACACTGTGACAGTGTCCCCAAGATCTGAATGCAAACCCTAATTTGGAAAGACTAACAAAAAGAGAAAAGAGATAATACCCATTAAAGAAACATTAAATGCTTCTCTCATAATTTCTGCTGTATTTCTTTCTCTTTCACTGCTGCCCTCCTTGACATATGATTCATTTCTCTCCTCACCTTTATTTCAAACCCTAAAAATTAAAGAAAAAATATGAAATAGAACCACGAGCAGAAAGGGGGGAAAAGTAGTGCAGTCTAAATTTCTTAGGTGCAAAGCACCAAGCCTTAAGAGTCGCCAAACTCCTTTATGTTTGAATAACGAAAAAAAAAAGGGTTTGGTAACTGAAAACATCGAGAGAATTCTGTAAAGGCCATATGCATGTGTACAAATAAATCTAACCAAACCAATTTCCTCTAATTAAGATTAAGAGAACTAAAAAAAATACATGAGAGAGAGAGAGAGAGAGTTGTGGATGAGAAAGATCCCTCTATAGGTAGCCTCCACCCCCTTCGAAACCAGAACCTCAAGCCATCAGGCTTGCTCTGACATAGCACTTTGTCTTTTCTTTTGTTCTCTTCTCAATTTAAGAAATATTACCTCTTTCATTATTGTTTTAGCGTCATGAATGTAATTCTCTTTTCTGAGGAAAATACTATTCTCTTTAAAATTTTGCTTGTTGGCACCGCCTTTCCCTTCCATCAAAAAGCTATAAAAAAAAAAAAAAAATTAAAGTAACCAAGTGAAAATGATAGTAATAATATATATATATATATTTCTAATATGCCCAACCCACCTAATTGTACGCTCACACACAGATATATACACACATATACATATACATATACAAATACATATAGAGAGATATCATGAAAAGGAAGCAGATAGATGATGAAGAATTGATTTATAACTCTTCGAACACTAATGTGGGTAAAGGAGTAAAATGGTTTCTTTGTACTGCGCATAGATTTTCATGATTGGTTTGGTGATTAAATTCCGACAGACACACTCATGGAAAGTAGTTCTCTTATACTTTATCTTACCAAATTCTTTCACGCGGCCACAGTTCTCAGCTCAGTTATATTTTGCATTTAAGTGTAATATTAATATGTAAAGAACACGATTTGGTATCTCCTTTCAATGTAGCCGACTTACACTTTTTCATTACAAAAACACCTTATTAAATTTCAGTAACCACCAATTAATTTTTTTTTTTTTATAACTTCCTGTTCAATTCATTTTCTCTCACATAATTTCCCACATTAATTCACGAAAGAGAATATTTTTACATGGGTAAAAAATTTTAAAACAAATTGACATGAAGGGCAAGAATATGCACATGACATGTTATGTGACTCCACTACTAATTTAATAATAAAGCACAATAAATATACCTAGTAGAATATTAATTTTATAATCATAGTTCATGAATTCATCAAAGGGTAAAAGAAATTGAATTGACTCTTCAATGTTATACATGCACCTATCAATATCATGGCTTTTTTTTTTTTTTGAAACTGCTATTGAAATTAAAAAAATATATATATCAAAAAGTAAAATTATGATGATTTAATGATGATAAAATTGTATATAAAATAGTTTTTTAAATAAAATTTATTTTTAAATAATAAACCTACAAAAAATATATTCATCCAATCGTGATTACTTTTTTTTTTTTTGATATGTGTATATATTGCATAGTATTATTTATATTATTTATTTAATTGAAAGAGAAAGAGAGCACTGACTTTTCTAAAAATGAGTGCCTCTAAGCTATGTGTAGGACATGAATTTGTGAAGAGAAATAAAGAATGAAAGAAAATAATAAGAATACAATGAAGTGAAAAATTAAATTAGATTAATTTTATATTAAGTTAAAAAATAAAATTAAAATAAATAAATATTTATTAACGAAATTTAACTTTTATTTATTTAAGCGTATAAAAATTGTAATAAATAAATAAATATTTATCATTAACTATTACTTAAGCATATAAAAATTGTAATAAATTATAAATTTTATTTTTCTTTCTTTTTATTTTTTTATCTTTACAAATTTATGTTCCAAACATAGAATTAATATATTACAAAGACATTCACGTGGTGGAACCGACTTTAACTAATCTCTAAAGTCCTGAAATTAATGACCAAATAAACTGTTCAGCGGTCATGAATATATTTGAATTAGTGACATTTAAGGAATAAATTTAAATTTTTATCAGTTGAATTAACTCTCAGAATCGTCAAAATTACTGTTAAAGTAGGCAAAATTATATATATATATTTATATTTATATAGATTTTAGTATGATTAATGGTAAATATTTTAGGGGAACGTAAAAACATATTGAAAATTGCTGTTAAAGTAAACCAGTTCCTTCTTTGTGCAATTGGTACAATTAACCATGTGAATCCACAATCTTATGTGTATGTATATATATGCGCAGAATACATTCTCTCTTTTTTTTTTTTAATTTATTTTATTTTTTTCAATCCTGATATTAATACTAAACTGGCAATACCATTGGATAATATCCTTTGCGTGCCATCTTTATCGTGTTAAAAAAATTTATACAATTGTTTATAATATTAAGACTCACAAACCACAATTTGTTATTGTAATATAACATTATAATAATCCTGATATTAATTCTAGAACTCTTATTATTGTTGGATATATATTACCCTCTACAAATTATATTCTACTAGGAGACGATCATAAAATACATTTATTATACTTTCATTTACATTTTGTTCTATGACATCAATAAGGGTGGATAGTTTTGATAGTCTAGCACAAATAATAAAAAATTTTCTTATTTTTTTTTATACTCCTTTACCATGTAAAATAAACTAACTCCTCCTCTTTTCTCTTCTCCAGTCTTATATATTTTATTTGTTAGTGTGGCACAAATAAATGTAAAACTTCATTCAGAGGGACAGAAATGATATTTCTTTATTATTTTATTCTAGGAATTTTTAAATATATATATATATATATTCCTTTTTATTTTAAAATTTTTAAATATTTAGAATTTTCTTCAATTCCCTTTTTTCACCCATCCTACAAATTTTTGTTTTAGATTTTTGATAATTTAAAGCCCTCTTAATAATGTAATATTATCGTGCATAAGAAAGGGAAATAGACTAGTTATCATTTATTTTTTTAATTACTATCATTTATTTTATATAAAAGTTTATACTATTGGCTATGAATTATTTACTCATCAAATGCCACCTGAAATTGACTTTGGGTCTTAATGTTATTCACTTATTAAAAAAATTAGTGTTATATTAATTATTAATATATGTATTTTTTATTTTGTTCTATTGAAATATAAGCATAATCAATGTATTTTTTATTTTTTATAATTCATTTCGTTTAATTAATACAATATAATTTGATTTTGAAAAAAAAAATTATGATCATTTCGAGGGGTGCATTGTCACTTGCTAGCATTTGAAATACTGTGAGACATTAACAAACGAAAGAACATTTTGGATTAATAGCTTGGGTTTTCTGATAGCAAATCTGACAGAAAAAGGCAACATATACAAGTCTCTCTCTCTCTCTCTCGATCTGTCGCTCTCTCATCTCCACTAATGGACTTTCAAAGCTACTAACAAACAAGGAACATGACTCTTTGTTCATGGACTATGGAGCTACGCTGTCCTGTCTTTCTGCTTATTCTTGTCGTTCTTGGATCGACTTGCATTTTCAATTTAACAATATTGGTTTAGTTGGAATTCATTTGTCTTTTCATGCTCTTCACTCTATTTTTATCAATATCTTCTAAGATGTTTTAACCCCACAATGATATTCTCCCCATTCCCACCTCAATATGCCTTTCCTGTTATATATATTCAATTAATTTTAATTGTAGTGTGCAACATCATGCCGTGATTTATTCATATAATATAGATAGATATATACGCCAGCGACAATAACTAATATTTGATGGGAGAAGGGATCAAAAGTTTTAGAGTACCGCAATTATAAATTGATAATGGCGGAATAGTTTGATATATATAGGAGGTATTTAGTTGATCAAAATTAATTAAAGTTTATTAATTTTATTAATATTTTTTTTTATTTTTTTTCAATCAAAATTTATTATATCACTTTTACATTAAATTTTTATATTTTAATGTACTTTTTTACTAATCAAACACCATTGTTATTGGATTTATTTTCAAACACTTTAAGTTTTTTAGACAATAGGTGACTTTACATGATATATATCAGAGCTTTAATTCTTAAAAGTAATGGGTTCAAATCTTGTTATTCTCTATTTATTATTGTGTACTTTGATATATATTTGTTGGGTTCATTTTTTAATAATTTAAACTTTTGAAACAATTAGTCAATAAATATATAATTAAATTGTCTTGCTACAAAATACTTGAAATTTCAAGATTTGGGTTGTAAGGGGATATAAAAAATTGAGATTTAATTATATTTAATCTAATAGTTCTAATTTAATTTAATTAAAATTATTTTCAAAACAAAAATAAAAGTTAAAAAAAATCTAATTGAAATATAATCAGTACATAAATTGAAGATATATGTCATTAAAATTTAAATAAATTTAAATATTTTATTTTTTATCTACAATAAATTTTTTTACTATAACGGTTGAACCTAACCACAATTGATAGAACTCACGACAAGATAAAAATCATAAATTTATCAAATAATTGTGAACACATGGCTTTTCACGAGAAAATCGTCTAGATGCTTTTTCTAAGCAAAAATCTTCGAGACCAACAAAATTCACTATTAATTAATAAATAAATTGATAGTTGAATTACAAAGAGTTACTCTAAAGATTTAGACTAATTTTATAATTCATTTTCTCCAACTTCTTAATCATTTCTCCAACTTCTTAATCAATGGCACAATTCACCAAAATCCCAAGGTGCATTGAAGTTATCCGAGTCACTAAATGCTATTTTTTTTAAGTTTTAATCCAAAATTCTTCAAAATAAAACCGAGACATATTCAATTAAAACTAAATCAATTAAACTCTAGAATACATGAGAAAGAATATAATTAAATTGATTTAATTAGTCACTAGACTCACAACAATCCTCATAATTTACTTAATTCAAACCTAACAATATTTGAATGGATGCACGTGCAAAAATTACCCATCACATGACTTTGCATTAATTTTTAATAATTTTTTTTGCTGAGTAAAAAATAAAAAAAAAAGTAAGAGTAAAATACAAAAACCGCTCTTATACTTTACCTTTACACTCACTTTGATCTCAATAGTTTTAATTATAATAGTCAAATATCTACACTTTCGGCCAAATAACAATCAGATTATTTTGTTTATCATTCGTTACAAAAGATAAAAACGCCACTTCGTAATATAGTCCATGTGGCAGAGTGGTGATATAGCACTTTTAAATAACGTGGAGACTGTCAACTATGTTTCAAATGCTCAATCGTCCACATTTATTGACAATGATTCACTTCATTTTAAGAAATAAAATAAAAAATTACAAATTATGCTTACTCTAAAAATCAAACCAAGAATCATAAAAATAAAAAACGAACAACTAGATCAACTCATCAAAAACTTGATTTGTATAAAGCTCCTAAATAAAATTTAAATATATTAAAAAACTAAAATAGATTATCTTTCATTATAATATTTATATATATTTATTACAGAATATATTTATTTATAAATAAACATTTATATAATATACATTTATATATATTAAAAAAATTAAAGAGAATATATAATATTAAAGTAATAGATATTAAAATATATAATATGTATGTAAAAGGTTCTTAAATAATATTTATATATATTTAAAAGTGAAAGTAGATTTTTCGTATCTTCTATATAAAGATTTATATAAATATATATAAATCTTATATATTTTAATATATATTATATAAATCTATATAAATATTTATATATTATATAAATCTACTTTAACTTTTATATATATTATATAAATATCTAAATATTTATTTATAAATAAATATATAAATATATTCTATATAAATTTATATATAAATATTATAATGATGAAGAATCTACTTCAGTTTTTTAATAAATTTATATTTTATATAGGAATTTTATGCAAATCAGGTCCTTGAGTTTGGTTTCTAGTTTTTTATCCTTAAGGCTGAGGAAGTGAAATTTATAATTTTTTATTTTCTTTTTTAAAGTAAAACAAACTAACATCATCGACTAAGTATCTAACATATTGCAGACAATCTTCACGTCATCTGAAAGTGTCATGTCATCACTCTGTCACATAGATCATTTTGCAAAGATATTAACAGTGGTTTGTAATGGACAATAAATCAAAAGACCTGATTGTTACTTGACTGAAAGTGTAAAGATTTGAATATCGCAATTAAAATCATTAAAATTAAAGTGAGGCCTAAAATAAAATGTAAGGAAAATTTTCATACTTTATCTTAAAAGTAACTAACATGATAAATTTATATTAAAACACCGTTTGTAGTGTTAAGAAATTAAAAAAAAAAATCTCTAAAAATCACTGAAAATTTTTAAAAATTATTTAATTTTTATCTCACTATACAAATTATAAATTTATAATTTATCTCATTTTATTTTATTTTTTATTGCTCTATGCTCACCCTAAGTGTGTCTTGAGTTAATTTTTAACAATTTTTTTCTTTCTTTTCGTGTATTGGTAACTTTTTGTTTGCCTTGACACCTATGTCATTATTACATCATTTAAATTATAAATTTTAGTAATAAATTAAGATAAATATATTGTTTTTTTTTTAAGGATTATGGAGATACATTAATTAAATCACAACTTACTAGGACCATTCAAAAGGTGGAATTCCTATTTTGAGGACTCTCACCGTCCTACTTTAGGTTATAGTAGAGGGGATAAATTTTGAAATGTGCGTCAACAGTGTAGGATACGGAGGCTACCTTCATCGCTCTATACAATGAAAGAGCTCCTTTTCTACTGGACTCAAATTTTTACAGCGACTGGCTGAGTCCATCTCACCTTACCCCTTTCACCAATTGACAGTCAATATGCCCGTCTCACTAGGACCCCCTCAAGTTTTAATTCACGGCAGCAATGCGAAGGGGTAAAATTGTCCGTCACCTAGGACCACGTACCTGACAGACCACTTACATCCAATGGTCAATGCTCGCAAGCAAGATGATACACTTTTGGGCCATGGTCCCAACTTCACTCTGCTTCAATTCAGGCCACGATACTCTGAGTACATAATTGGAGTTCGCGTGTCAGTTTTAGATTTATAACCTTGTTTATTATTGGTGTCAAGGCTAAAGTTGCGTTTGGGAAAAAAAAAATGGTATCTCAGTAATCAGTTATTAGAGTAATATTTGATATATTTATTTTAAACTTATTTTTTATTTTATCATTTATGTTTTTAAAATTTATTTTAGTAAATAAAAAGTAAGTTTACAAATAAAATATAAAATGGTAAAAAATTATTTTGAACATTTTTAATTCAAAATAAAGAAAATCTCAAAAAATTAAAAATTAAAAATGTCAAATCAAATGCATTTTTTTATTTTTCTTGTTTTGAAAATTTTAAAATATAAAAAACATAAAATAAAAAATAAAAACTTAAAATATAAAAATACAAATACAAATCAAATGCTACTTAACTTTTTGATTGTTTTTAAAATGATCAAATTTACCCTTACATTTTAAATATATTTTAAATCTTGAAAGACAAAAATGTTAAATTAATAAATGGTTAAAAAGTTAACTTTTTTTTTTTCCTTTTCAAACACAAAAAGTTAAGGCCTTATTTACTTCGTTTTTCTATTTTTTTATTTTTTATTTTCTATTTTGAGTTTTTAAAAATAAAGAAAATAATTCAAAACGCATTTTGTTATTTGTATTTTTAAATTTTGTTTTAAAAAACAAAAAATGAGTTTATATATAAAATGAAAAATGGCAAAAAATCGTTTTGAGCATTTTTAATCTAAAATAAGGAAAATCTCAAAAAAAAAGAAAACAAAGTATTTTTTGTTTTTTTGTTTTAAGATTTTTAAAATATTAAACACAAAAAGAAGAAAACAGAAAATAAAAAACAAAAAACCAAACCAAATGCCACCTAATTTTTTAATAACCAACTGCAAAAAGAAGTTAGTATTTTTTCTTTCCAAACTCAATCTTAGTTTTGCAATATTGTTATTATTTTTTTTAAATGGTTAAATTATTCTTTTAAACTTTAATTTTTTTTTTAAATTATAAAAAGTAAATATCTTAAATTAATAAAAAAAGTAAAAAGTTAACAACTAAAATCCTGTTTATTTAGGTAGCATTTAGTTTCTATTTTTATTTTTTATTTTTTTCCATATTTTGTGCTTTAAAAATTTTAAAATAAGAAAAATAGAAAAACACATTGGATTTGACAATTTCTATTTTTTGTATTTTGAGATTTTTTTTTTTATTTGGGGTTAAAAATTTGCAAAATGGCTT
>JAVXUM010000004.1:3705850-3717234 GCA_035590655.1 Pouteria glomerata
AATCAAATTAGTGGAATTTTTAATTCATACCAAAAGAAAGAAAAAAAAAAAAAAAAAAAGCCGATAAGATAGTAATTAATCGATGAAGAGAAATCGAGTCAAAGCTCAAGAAAGCAAAAGATGGCTTAACATTCTCTTCTTTTCCCTTCTAAGAAAGAGAAAGCAGAGCAATATTTGCAGGAATTTGCAGAGTAAGTTTTTATATCTAAAAACACATATTATCAAATCGATAGATACGCGTACATATATACATAGAGAGAGGGTTGGGACTTTGCGTATTCTGCGGAAAAAGGAACGGGTGGGTGCAGAGGATGGTGGCGGAGGGCGAGGGAGAGGAGAGCAGCGAGCCTGGATCAAAATCGAAGCCAAGATCAGCTCGGCATGATTGGTTGGCAAATTTCCACAGGGATCTGATGGCGGGGGCGGTGATGGGTGGGGTGGTGCACACGATCGTGGCCCCAATCGAGAGGACGAAGCTGCTATTGCAGACCCAGGAGAGCAACATGGCCATCGTCTCGGGGCCTCACCGGCGGTTCAAGGGCATGCTTGATTGCATAGTTCGTACGGTCAGAGAAGAGGGCACTCTCTCTCTCTGGAGAGGCAATGGTGTCAGTGTTCTCCGCTATTACCCCTCCGTCGCCCTCAATTTCTCTCTCAAGGTGTGCTTATATATGTATCTATTCGTGGGTCTTTTTCAAGAATGGTGGAAATGTTCTTGTTTGTGAATTTTAATGGTTTGCCAACATATGTGTTTGTAATTTTGGCTTGGAAATGCTTCTGTTTGTGTCCGTATTTTGCTTGGTTAAAATTCTAAGAGAAAGCGAGTCTATGAAATTATCTTCATGCAAGATTGAATTTAATGGCAGCTATGCATAACTGAATTCAGATATATGGAAAGTTTTTAAAATCTTGATTATTGTGACTGTTTTGCAAGTTTTAGGTGCATTCTTGATGTGTCCAAGGAAAATGTTTTACATGACGGTGTGTGGGTATTAGACTACTCTGGAGGAGATGTCTTAGACTACTATGGGGAAAGAGATTAGGGTTTTACTTGTATGTTCCTTTTAGTTTATATGTTCGTATTTATAACAAAATCCATGTTGTGTCATTTATATCTAACTGTAAATTGTGAGAATTAATTAATGTGATTTAAATCTAGAACCAAAGAGCAAAAATAGGCAAAATATGATGTGGGCTGCATATTGTATCAAGGTAAGTTGGTTAAATCTGAATGTCCTTTTAGGATTATATTTGATGAATTCATTTGTGGCGTTCTCTATGGTGTAAAAGTTTTTCAGAGCAGTAAGAATGCTTTAAGCATCCAAAAAGTTATGCAAGTGATTCAAATTTGTTTTCATCCAATCCCAATTTGTTTATCTCGAGGTCAACATAAAACGGTCACATCTTCATACAGTATCATATCATTGATGATGAATGACATCCTCATGCTAATGCTATAACTATGGAACTACGGATGGTATTTACTTTATGCATAGAGGTATTTATTGGCTTCATCATTAGGTTCATTTTAGTTATTACTAACTCAGTGCTACGAAAAAATTGGTAGAATAATGGTGGTAGAAATGTGGATATTGAGTAGATGGTAGATAAATCAAAGAACTGGGGAAGAATAATAGTCCTTATATGATAAATTAAGTTTGCAATATGTTGGTAATCAAACCTAGGAAGGAGGATCTGACTGTCTGAGAATAATATTAATCTTCATCCATGGCGGGGTCTTCGGAAGGCAGTGGGGTGAGAATCAAAGTAGTCTGTAGAGAGAGAGAGAGAGAGAGAGAGAGAGAGAGAGATTTTGATGGTCGTAGTGATAATGGATTAATGAATGGACCCTCCATAAGAGGAGAAATTTATATAGGCCGGGGGTTCCTCAAGGCATGAGTCAAGGCTTCATATCTGCCTAGTGGGGATTCAGGCTTTGATTGGTGCAGCCTTATATGGTAAGGATTTCTTTTGGAAATCTCTCTAGACAGGTTGAGGGAGTCTAGATGTATCCTTTTATTTTAGCCACCAAATCATTGGACCCCCATTTATCCAACCGAGTGCATTATCCATTCTTGCGGAAGTCCTTGAATCTTGCTCCTTGTCCAAGGGAAAAGTGTATGCTCCTGCAGGAAGAGCTTTCCCTCAAGGGCCTTCTACAGCCAGCTGCTTTGGGGGGACTTTTACGCAGTGATGTGGTGCAGGGGTTGCCTCAGTCATCAGATATGCCGAGACTTTGTGCCACGGAGAAAGCCCGTCGAAAGGATGTGACCTGGGCCTTGCTGGAGCAGCCCAGGTACCTACACACTAAACGGGAATCTTGTAAAAATACGAATTTCTCTGGTTCCTAGAATGATAGAGAAGTTGGCATCACGTTCAAATGCTTTGAAAATTAGAACTATTGGAACCACTGTTACCAACAGCAATCAGAAGTTGCTTTGGCTAGTGTTCCAAGGAAAGAACTTTAACAAAGGACATGGATAGTTAGTATTGTTAATGTTGACAACATTTAGTTGACCAGAAATTGGGCTGCTAATTCTTCATGGGAAGGAGTGGTGAGACATACTATCACTAATCTAGAGAGGTTATTATAGAGGAGCGGTTGTTTATCTCATTGGAAGGCAATGCACTACTTCTACAACTGCTGCCAATCCTCCAACAAGCCTCCACACATGAAACTAGTTCATTTGTGGTACTGTTCAAGCACTAGTCTTGTTGGAGGCTTCTATATTGGTAGCAGCAGCTGGAGTACAGGGAAATTTTTCTAATTTGCAGAAATGGGCATAGAAGCGTCATTATGTCTAACTATCCCCCTTTCCCACTTGGAATAACTCTGATAACCCTAGGCAAAAAAGAAGATGCCATTCTAGCAGCAATGGCATTTGTAACTGTGATATTTGCAATTTATTTATTCTTGTTAGTGTAAATTTTGCCTTCTTCTAGTTTGATATCCTAATACTGGCATGCTTATACTACTGACAAGGATTCAAATATCTTGTGTCCTTTTCAAATGTCACGTTGTCTAGTGGTTGCTCGGGTCATAGGTTTGTGGATGTGTAGAGCGCAGGGATCAATCTTGCGTTGGCTACCTATGGTTAATGTGGTAGGATACTTCGAGGGATCCTGGGCCTCTTAATTGGTGTAATTTGAGAAAAACCACAACTCCATTATCAACACAAGGTTGAGAGTAATATTGATGAGATGATTTCTATTCTTGTTCTCAAGCTATTAAATAGCCAAACAACCATTACATTTTTAAGGAAAATCTCATACTCAAGGAAAAGGAAAACACATATGCATACTTTAAGGCTAGAATTATTCAAAGCAAAAAATAATAAAGACACCACTCCATGCTAGTTGGATTTCCTTTGGGAATAACAACTTGTCGCCCCTTAAACTTTTCCTTTTGCTCAAGGAAATAATGAAAAATGAGCCTTAAATTTCGTAAAATTTTCCCATGTAGCATTTGATGGAGATAAATTGTGCCAGTTAACAAGAATCTTGGCCTCCCCTTCCTTAATTGGTTTCCACATTTTCGGCCATTAATAATTTTATGGTTTGGTCCTTTATTACCCTGTAACTCTACTGGTTTGTCATTCTAGAAAAATCTTATCAATAACTCATTAAATTCCCAAATAATAGGACCCAACATCTTGAGCCACTGGGTGCCAAATATGGCATCACACCCTCCACCTGTAGAAGGAAAAAATCCACTTGAAATTCATCGTTTTGGACTGAGATTGGGTTGCCTTCATAGATGCTATCACTCGTCATTTTGCTCCCATTCGTCATTTTGCTCCCATCCATCACTTGTACCAAAAATTCTCCTTGTCTTGTGGGATTGATTCCCAATCTTTAAGCCACCTCGGAATTCAAAAAATTATGCGTGCTGCCTAAATCCACCAAGATATTGACCATGATTGTCTTGATTTTTCCAAATAAATGCATGGTCTCTGCAGCAGACACTCTTGAAATAGCATGGAAGTTAATCTCCAGAATTTCCTCTTCGATTTCCTCCTCCGCTTCAACGCCATCCTCTGACTCTTCCACGAAGGAAAAATTCCTTTGATAAGGAATAACTTCTTATAATGGTGTCTTGGCAGGAATTTTTCATCACAATTAAAGCGAAGTTCACTCTCTCTTTGGTCTTGTGACTCTGCCGGACTTGACTATTTTATAACAAGGTTGCGGGCCTAGGGTAAGGGAGGGTGCTCAGCTATTCTGGGGGCCTTTCTTAACTCCATGTACCCACTTTTTTGTTGGTCGAGAAGTCGCGACTCGTAAAGCAACATGATCCCAATAGCAGCAGATAATGAAACGAGATTGCAAGCTTGTACATACATGTGCAAGCCCTCCTTCAATCTGCTCACAAAACACCCAATTTGTTGTTCCTTGGAGAGAGTTCCCTGTCACTGTAACCAACAATCGAAGTCCATTTGATAGTCACAAACACTTTCCCATTTGCTTGAGTTTCATGAGGTTGCCAAAAAAGTTATGATACTGTGATGGTCCATAACGTAGGTGTAGTTTGTATTTGAATATCTTCCAATAAGCACCTCGTTGAGTCTTGAAGTGTTGGTACCATAATTGGGCATTCTCGTCTGAGTGATAACTGGCCATGAGCAATTTGTCCACCTCCTCCGTGTGATGGAATTTGAAAAATTACTCTATGTGACATAACTATCCCGTGGGGTTGTCCTTGCCATCGTAGCATGGAAAATTTTCGTAATTTTGGGTGCGACAAAACCTCCTCTCGAGGATCCCCGCGAGTTATTGCGTGAAGACGAACCTTCCCCACCCTCATGTCCTCTGCCCAACAGTTCCTCCCAATGTTATTAAAATCCAGATTTAAATCTTAAAATCTTACGATTTTACGATGTTAGAGAGGGAAAATTTGTTCGATTTTACGTAAAATCTTAATAGGGTCAAAATAGATAAAATCTCGATTTTGGGATGTAAAATCAGCAAAATCTCGATTTTATAGGTGATTTTACCGATTTTAAATATTAAGTGATTTTTGTATTATTTTGTTTAATAAAATAGATTTTTATATTTTTTTCAAATAATATGCCACAACCATTTCACTAGTTATTTTTTCAGATTTTTTTTTTTTAATTTCTATAACACCATTATTTACTATACTATACTAGTTGAGGATCATGTGTCCTTTGTTGCACTAAATTGACTACCATAAATTAAATGTAGTAGATAGGATAGAAATTAAGAGACCTATAATAAAATATTACAAATTTATTTCAACTCAAATAAAAAATTAAGATAAAATGAAGTCAATATTTTAATATCAATTATATAGATCACACCAAATATTTTAACGGTCTTAATTGTGTAGTTCGGTAAATGGAGTATAGAACCAGATATAGAATCTTTTATAAACTTTGTTAAAATCTTTTTTTTTTTAATATGAGTAAAATTTTGTGTATGCCGTTTTTCTTGATATATGTCTTTTCTTTCCTCTTATTAATAAAATTATTTACTTAAAAAAAAAATGAAAGTTATAAATAAAAAATTTTATTATAATAGACTATATTTTCATTTTATAGTTATTTGGTAAAATCTTACGATTTTACGATTTGATTTTTGAATCCTTCATCGATTTTAAGTAAAATCTTGATTTTAACAACTTTTCCTCCCTTCGGGTGGCGAACGTCGCAAACATAGATTCCATATGCTTCATGATCCGCTCCTCACTTGACTTCTTGGCTTGTTGTAAAGAGCCAATTTCGCCTTCCAATCGATGCAAACAGTTCAGACATGTTTGGCTTTGATACCAAAATGTCACGTTGTCTGTTGTCTAGTGTCTGAACGGGTCACAAGTTTGTGGATGGGTAGGGCGCAGGGATTGGTCTTGCGTTGTCTACCTATGGTGAATGTGGTAGGATACTTTGAAGGATCCTAGGCCTCCTAATTTGTTTAATTCGAGAAAAACCACAACTCCAATATCAACACAAGGTTGAGAATAATATTCATGAGATGATTCCTATTCTTGGCCTCAAGCCATTAAATAACCGAACGGCGGTTGCAGTTTGAAGGAAAATCTCTTACTTAAGTAAAAGGAAAATACATTTGCATAATTTAAGCCTAGAATTATTCAAAGCAAAAATTAATAGAGACTCCACTCCAAGCTATTCGGATTTCCTTTGGGAATAATTACCTAATTTTCTTCCTTAATTTGGTCCATAACAGTAAACATCAGCACTTTCTATAAGTTTTAAAGAGCGATAATTTGGGACTTGGCACTTTGATAAATGTGTTAATAAATGATACAAAAACTATGTATATGAAGCATAATTTCCCAGCATGTGCAAGCTCACAAACCATTTACAGCTAAAAATTCCTGTGTTGGTAAAAGCACACTATGCACTCAGATGAGGCTTGAGCGATTCACGTGCCTCTAGACGAGGTGTTATTACAATTAGTTGAAGCCAATGTGAGAGATGCTTGAGGCATTGCCTCTTTGTTTGACGATATAAAAAGGGAAACACGGTGCATAAGACTCCGCAAAAGAGTAGTCTTGTAGCATTGGTAAGGTTTTTTTATCGCAACTTGGGGGACAAGGGTTTGAGCTTTGGAGTTAGCCTCTTTGTTTGCAGAGGAAAGATGGCCTACATCTGGCCCTCTTTCATTTTGTTTGTTATATCATTTGAACACTTGCCAAACACACACTCTCTCTCTCTCTGAGCAATGATCTAAATTTGACACTATAACTGTTACTTCAACATGGATCTTTTGCTGGAGAATAGGTAGGTTCTTCAGAACCTCAAGTTGAATAAATAGATCAGAAGCAGGTTTTATTTTTATTAAAGTTCTCACAAGAGGTTGATACTGGACAAGAGTCGGAGACCCTCAATTTTTCTTAATAATGCCTTTTCCTTTTTCGGTTTTACATGCTTAGAGTGGGAGTTATATTTATTTCTTGAATTACTAAGAAAGCTTTATCCCATTTTATTATAAAAAAAGAAAGCTCTATCCTAACTTTATATTAGCTTTGGGTCTTCTTGAATTCTTTCTGTCCCATTGAATTATCCCAAAAAACAAACCTTTTGTGGGCCTCATTGAACTAATCCAATCCCCACTTTCATATCCTTCAAACAAACACACCCTAGAGACGTAACTGATGGATGTTCTTATTAACACAATCATGTTTTTCTTTTGCAGTACACTTAAAATCAGATTTTTGGTGCCAGCTGAAGTTTAATTAAGAATGTATTGAGGTATATTACACCGAGTTCATGTCGTTGACCAATCATTTCCCCGTGCAGGATCTCTACAGGAACATCTTACGCAGTGGCAACTCTCCAGGGAGTTATTTTACGTCCGGTGCGTCCGCCAACTTCATTGCTGGGGCAGCAGCTGGTTGCACAACGTTGGTCCTCATCTATCCACTTGACATAGCGCATACCCGCCTTGCTGCTGACCTCGGAAGAACCGAGAATCGTCAGTTCAGGGGCATCCGAGACTTCCTGAGCACAACGTTCAAGAAAGACGGTATCCGAGGGGTTTACAGAGGGCTTCCTGCCTCTCTCCACGGGATGGTTGTCCACAGGGGCATTTACTTTGGCGGTTTTGATACCCTTAAAGAGACGTTGTCAGAAGAATCCAAACCTGGAATAGCATTGTGGAAGCGCTGGGTGATGGCTCAGGCCGTCACGACATCTGCTGGGTTGCTGTCGTATCCGCTGGACACCGTGAGGAGACGGATGATGATGCAGTCCGGCTCGGGGCGACCGATGTACCGGAGCACCCTGGACTGCTGGAGGAAGATCTACAGGACAGAGGGTGTGTGTTCATTTTATCGCGGGGCACTTTCGAATGTGTTTAGGAGTACTGGCTCTGCTGCCATATTGGTTTTGTATGATGAGATTAAGAGGTTTATGAACTGGGGTAGGCTGTAGCAGTATAGATTCTTTTTTCACCGCGGGGATCTTTCAAATTTTGTTCTACGAGTCCCCGTACTGCTGCCATCATCTTGGGTTCGGACGACAAGGTGAAGAATTTCTACGAATTTGGGGGGTGGAATGTTGCAGGGAATTCTTTTTAGAGTAGGACAACACAACAAGAGAGGATCAAACAAGAATCTTTGTAGTGTCACACACACACACACACACACACGAATGAAGCTCGTACCGTAGATATGTGATTTTTGTAATGCGTGAATCTCGTAGGTTTTTGGAGGCTTTGGCAATTAGTTCACACCTTGATTTTTTTCGTCTAATAAAAAAAAGAAGGGGAAATTAATCAGAATTCTTTGATGTGATTAATGTTGATCGTTATATATCATCGTTTGTTAATCATTCTGAATATGAAATAGTGACAACTTTGTTTCCTGTTTACTTTTCCCCATAGCTAGAATTATGAGAAATGCTACTCCAGTGGAACTTTTAATAAATCAAATCAAATTAAATTTTTTCTCATTAGGTGGGATCAGTTGTATACATTTGACGTCGCCAATCAAATCTATTTAGAGTCATGTTTTCTGTTAGGTCTATGTAAGCATGGTCATGTTTAATAATTTCTTTTCAACTGCTCTTAGGTCTTCCTCTCTTACTGCTGACAATTTTCATACTTTCACATATTTTAATATGTGTCTCCGTTGAACGTTTTTTAACATGGTCGAATCATCTTAAATGATTTTATGCTAGGTCTATGTAAGCATGGTCATGTTTAATAATTTATTTTCAACTGTTCTTAGGTCTTCCTCTCTTACTGCTGATAATTTTCATACTTCACATATTTTAATATGTGTCTCCGTTGAACGCTTTTTAACATGGTCGAATCATCTTAAATGATTTTATCTCATTTTACTTTCAATCGATACTATTCCTACTTTCGTTATTACTCTCAATTCTACACAAATACTATTACTTTTTGTAGAAATTATAAAAAAAATATTAGTTACTAATACTTAACTATTAAGTAAATTTAATTTTTGATTTTTTATTATTCTTTAGATACTTTTTTTAACCACCTACACTGCCTTTATATTTTTTTTTTTATCTTCTTAAATATCACTTAATTACAGATTATTTACTTAAATGTCATTTAAAACTATCTGATATTTTACAAGTGTTTCAATATTTTTTTTATTTTAAATTTGTTTGTTAATTTATTTAGAATTAAAAATATATATTTACTTGAAAAATAAAAAATTACACACAATGTGTACACCTATACATCTAATTTGTATAATAAACTTTACTTTGCATCCGTGAATTTGGTGAATACATGCATCTCGTTCAAAACTCCGATTGCATCACACTCTCATAAATTATATAAATTAATTAATTAGTCAGATATTCTGTCTTTTTTTATTTTCTCATGGTAGTTGGCAGCTTTATTAGCATTCAAAGGTTCCATCCATATAAAAAGAGAGCACTTTGAGAATAAAAGTTTTAGTCAGTATCACAGACATAATAATTTATGGGTTCATCAACAAGGGTAAATTAATAATCTATCTTCTTGACAATCCTCTTGGGGGGAAAAAAAAAAAAAAAAAAAGATGAATATATGAAGAATGTGAAAGACAACTTAATTTATTTACTTATATATAGTACTTTACTTAATTTCAGTGAGGAATTTCAAACTAATTAACAAATTGACATTAGATGCCCAACCACATGCTTAATTATATGTTTAACTAAGCATATTTATGCAAATAAAGAACACTGACTTTTATTTATTTTATTTTTTTTAATGATAATGAAGATGCCTTTAAAAAAAAAAAAAAAAAAAATTAATTAGCGTGCCAAAATGAGCCAAATAATAGAAGGAGGTGCCCTGAGGTTTTGAACAGTGGTGATTATCAGTGTTGTAATTAATTTGTTTCTCTAGAAGTGACACAGAGTTTGCTCTTCATATTGTCATTGGCCTCAAAGCATTTTGAGGGAGCGGTTAATTATAAAATTAACAAAAATAAAAAAAATAAAATTATAGTGTATATGTGTAAGCTTATCTTCTTTAAAATAGAGAGAGGAGAGTGAAATGTGAAAATTGAGTACACACCGGTGTCTCTATTCACTGAATGTATACATTGACTCTTCAAATGTAGAGAAACAGTACCTTTTAGAGAATTATTTAAAGAAATTGAATAAAAATTCAATAAAATTATTATTTTTTTTTTTTAACTCTATTTTAGAGAATCTTTGTGTGGTAGTCAACGTTTCTGAATTTCTTCCCGAAGAGACCATTGAATCCATCTTATCATTTGGTTTTTAGCCGTAGAATATTCAAGAGCCGTATTATCCCGACCATCATCCCTGCGTTCCATTGAAAGATGATGCACAAGCATGATGATAAAGGAGATTTTTAGATATTTGATTATATTATAATTCTGGGTAAATTACATTGATTACCTATTAAGTGCCATGAAAACACACAAAATCTCTCTGTGTGGTTTTTGAAATGACACTTAGTATCATTACTTTTAGATTGTATGTCACGAAATTTCTCTTAGTTTAGTATTCCATTGAAGGATTGGCAAACAGATGAACTTAAAATGTTTTAAATAGAAACTCTCGACAATTTGATCGTCAAAAATTAAAGATCTCACCATTAAAGTTACACCGATTGATTATGTTAATATTAGATCAACACTAGAACACTCCGACGATAATTCAAACAAATTTTATTATTTAAAGATTCTCATATAAACCCCAATTAAAAATATATATTCTTAATTACATAATTGGATCAAATATAACTTTATAATTTAAACAATGATAGTGAATTCTTAATATAATTTTGAGTAAAAATACTTAATACAAGAAATTTGCGCAGGTTAGTTTTGTCTCTTAAACAATGTAAAAATAATATATCGACATAAAATCTACATAAAAAAAAAAGTGTATATATTGCTTTAAATAAAAAAAATATATTATTTAATTATAAAAATTTTATTATTGCATTGTTATGGAGTGTATTTAGAGTAATAAAAAATGAAATAAAATGAGATAAAGTGAGATAAGTTATGAACTCAAAATTTGTGTAGTAAAATAAAAAGTAAATAATTTTTAGAAATTTTAAAAAAATTTCAGAGATTTTCAGCATTTATCAACAAATCAAATGCACCAACAGTATTGCTAGGTTTGAGTCTTTTGTGTACGAAAATTGCGATCAATAAACCATTATAATTCCATTATTTTCATTATATTGAAAAGCTTAATTAATTTAATTTTTGTATAAATTTAATAGGGCTGACTTATATTCGAGTAAAAACGAGTTTAAAGAATAAACATTACTACAAAAATGCATAAACATCATAGATTTTAAGTACGATATTTCACATTTCATCTCAATTACAAAAGCGTGATTGATTCAGGTGAAATTATAAGTCATCTTTTTTTTAATCACAGTTTATAACCGTGATT
>JAVXUM010000004.1:3810715-3824199 GCA_035590655.1 Pouteria glomerata
ATACCTCAGGTTTTGTGTAGTGAGTATAAAATTATATAAAATTTAAAAAAATAGTGTCTCGTTTCTATAGTCTCGTAATTCGTATTTGTAGAGATTTGTAAAATTTTATTTTGTTTTAAAGAGCTCCAAATGCAACTATAATTATTTCAATAAATTTTTTTAAAAATAATGGTCTTCAATTTTGATTATAATTTTAAATTTTTAAAATTGAATAAATAAAAAATAATCAGATTAAATTTATTTAATAATTTATATGTATAATTATATATATAATTAACTTAAATATTTACTCTTATTAATAATTTTTTTAAATCTCAAAATTATAAAAAATAATAAATTATTATAATATTAAAAATACATTTTAGGTCTCATGTAATACTTATATAACGATTGTTATTTTATATTTATAATCAAATTATAAAAATTTATTTAAATTTACAAGTCTATATAATTAAACCTATCGTAATCGAATTGATATAATTCAATTTGGTTAATTTTTTATTAGTATTTTTTTTATTGATTTAATTGTTTCAAATTTTAAAAAATATCTTTTTGATTATAAAAATTATTGTTTTTAAACTATATTAACTGATACTCACTCTTATTCACGAGGATGAAGAGTCATCTATCGAGTTTAAAACTCAAAAAATTAAAATAAAATATAGTTTAGATTACTTTTTAGTGTTTGAATTATAAATTACAAATCATAAAAAATAAAAATGAATAGTTACACTCAAATACATTTTGTCCGTTAACAAATTCTAATAGGCAATTTATTATTTTTTATGTCAAAAATTTTTGAAATTTAAAAAAGTTCTATTAGAATTTTTTAAAATTTTTTAAAATTTATAGAAATATATAGAGATTAATGTAATTGGAGATGAAAAAAGTTGTCAGAATCGTAAAGATTTTTAAGAATCTACAAAAATAAATTTTTAGTATTTGAAGTGTAAATCACAAATCACAAAAAATAGAAATGAATAGTACTATTCAAATAGATTTTTGTTCGTTAACAAATTTTGACAGACAATTTATTATTTTTTATGTCAAAATTTTTTGAAATTTATAAAAAATTTATTAGAATATATAAAAATTCATAAAAATATATAAAGATTAATGTAATTGGATATGAAAAAAGTTGTCACAGTCGTAAAGATTTAAAAAATTGTTTTGAGTTTTTTTAAGTTCCAAAAGCACTCAAAACTCACGACATTGCCCCTCTTCTTGAGATTATTACTCACGACCGATCCTTTGTGTCAAGTTGTTTTAGGGGAGGCACGCCCGGAGCATAGGTTAACTAGTGAAAGGGCAGATGTGAGATAATATTCAACCGGCCACGCGAGGATTCGACTCTAAAAGACTACGGATCCTTGCATTGCACAGATAGTAAAATGCAGTCTCCGCTCCCTATACCACTAACGCACATCTCGAGATGTACCTCGTCCACCATAACCCAAGACAGGACGATAGAGGCTCTCGAGGTAGGGTTCCACCTTTTGTTTTAGGGGAGGCACGCCCTAGTTGCCTCTTCTTCCTCTATTTTCAATCTTTTTCTTTTTTAATCTTTTCTTCATATTTTTTTTTTCTTCACCTTCTTATCGAATTTAAATTTTTATTTCTTCCTTCGTTCTCTAACTTTGCAGTTAATAAAAATTTATAAAAAAAAAAATTAACAATGAGAGGGTATTTAAAATATTCAAAAATAAAAACAACTTCAAATCAAAGTGTATATCAAAATTAGTTATATATTAACATAACCGTATACTATTATGCACTTAACTCTGTTGCGATTATAAAAGAAACTGGATATCCACTTCGAGGATGATAACCTCCTCCGCAAATGCAGTTCATACAACACAAGCCATGAAAATACCCTATTACACCTTGCCATTTAAATGCTTACAAAGGAAAACACTAGAATCGGCTGAGTTTATTTAATTTCGATTAACGTTTGGCTGCTGTTAGTCCAAACGCAGGTCATTGAGCTAATTTGGTAATGGGCCGGATGACGAGCCTTTATCAACTTGAGATGGAACCCATTTTGATCGTTGGATCCTTAACTGCTGGACAGCTGTGAGTGAAGGCTTGTGAGGCTAGATCTGAGCCATGCACGTCATCCAAGTGCCAGTGCATCTGACGGGCTGAGCATTACCATCCATCTTCTTCCATGATGAACGATCCAGATTTATCCTCCAAGAAGCGAACTTTGGTCGTTGCTTCTTCTGCACAGAACTCACCTGCTCTTTTCCCCTCTATCTCTGTATCTCCCATGGTGTATCTCTGCGTATTTTTCCCCACGACTCATGTACCCCTCTTCTCTATCTCTGTATCTCCCATGGTGTATCTCTGCGTATTTTTCCCCAAAACTCATGTACCCCTCTTCTCAACTTCCATTTCTTCCTCATTTTCCCATTCTTTTCTGATTTGAAACTTAGCACTGTCACCACAAACCTCTCAGAATAAAAAATAAAGAAGAAGAAGAAGAAGAAGAGAGAGAGAAAGAAATTGAAGGATTTAAATAGTAAAACGCAATGTACACAAGATTTACAAATGATTATTCTGGAACAAAAAATGGCTCTGTCAGTAACATTTCCCTTATTAAAACTATCACTATCTACATAGACAGCATTTCATATCACCAATATCAATTACAGTAACAGCAGTTCGTCTATCTGCAAATAGCCGACTGGATTGGCGTGCTAATAGTGCTGCAACTCTAGTCTACTAACATGAATTAAGATATACACATTTCAATATCATCATTCTCATACACAAAATCAAAAACCACTTGTACAAGTCAACAATATCAAGTTCAAACACCATACACCATGCACGTTATTTGAGACAACACAACACGAAAGTAAACCAACAAAATTACAACAACATAATCCTGCTACATCCAAATTCAGAAATGATCTTTTCATGTTATCCTAATTGAAAACCTGAAAATTTTTCACAAACTTGACAAAAAAGCAGCATTATAATGAGATAGGTAGCCATTGCAAATCACAGGGTCCATATTTCCCTATTGCAAGTACAACATATGTTATCAAGGTGCTATGCCCAGAGGAATAAGATAAGAAATATCTCCCAAGCAGAACAGTTTACCTCGCCAGACCAAACCAACCATCAAAGGAGATCAGCAACGTTTGCTGGGAGCTCCTCCACTACCACGTTATAGAACCTCTGGATGTCAAACAGCATCCTCTCATCGTCTCTAGTAACAAAGTTGATGGCAACGCCCTTCCTCCCAAACCGTCCACTACGTCCAATTCGATGGAGATAGTTCTCTGGCTGAGTTGGAAGATCATAATTTATCACAAGGGAGACTTGCTGAACATCGATACCACGAGCCAAAAGATCAGTTGTGATGAGCACACGAGAAGAACCAGACCGAAATTCCCTCATTATTATATCTCTCGTGTTTTGATCCATGTCTCCGTGGGTGGCAGAAACCGTGTGATCACGGCTGCGCATTTTGTCAGTGAGCCAGTCGACCTTGCGCCGAGTGTTAACAAAGATGACACTTTGGGTTATGGCCAACGTCTCATAAAGATCACACAGAGTCTCAAGCTTCCATTCTTCCTTGTCAACATTTACATGAAATTGCTTGATACCCTCCAGCGTGAGTTCGTCGCGTTTCACAAGAATCCTCACAGGCTTATTCATGAATTTCCTAGTGATTTCAAGCGCCTCAGGTGGCATTGTGGCAGAGAACACCCCAACTTGGATTTTGGGTGGCAGCAACTGAAAAATATCATAGATCTGACATGAACAAATTTTTGACATCAGTATTCAGAAACACTTCAAATTGATAACAGCTTGAACTCAAACGTATCTCAGGACAACATAGCCGCAGGACAAACTTAAGAAGCCAAGAATCAGCAGATACAACAAGTGAGATGATTACCTCAGGCTAAAAATTCCAGTGATGGTGGCAAAAAACCCAATTTAAAAAACCAAATCAAAGGAAAATTAAGTACCTGATCTTTGAAACCTCGTGATAGCATTTCATCTGCTTCGTCCAAGACAAATATTTTGATGTTATCAGGGCGAAGTGACTGTCTCCTCAACATGTCGAATACTCGACCAGGAGTACCAACAACAACATGAACCCCGCTTGCGAGAATGCGCTGATCTTCACGCACACTGGTCCCCCCTACACAAGCATGAACCTTCACACCCAGGTAATCACCTAGCGCTCGCATGACCTTCTCAATTTGCTGGGCAAGTTCACGAGTCGGTGCAAGGACCAAAGCCTGGCACTCAACTAAGCTATAATCAAGCTGCTGCAGAATCCCAGAGCAGAAAGTTGCAGTTTTTCCGGTTCCAGATTGTGCTTGTTGAATTACATCAAGTCCTTTGCAAAAGGGAACAATCCCCCTTTGCTGAATCGCAGAGGGCTTCTCAAAACCTTCAAATAAATTCAAATCCAACTTTCAGCTCCCCGTTTTGCCATAAGGGAGCCTCAGAACATAAACGAAAATTAGAAAGAACCTAAACTTCAACTGACACATATTCAAAGTATATACAGGTTGGCTACTAGCTTTTCACCCTTATATCTAATCATGCATCACTCATGCTGATAAGTAGTTCAGATTGCATTAAAACCTAAATGCTCTAAATGGATCTATTAACAAGAAATGAAATGATAAAACTGGATAGGCCCCAATCTCATTAGAATTTTTGTTTGGGCGGTAGGTGGGGAATAAATAATCAGGTTGTTAAGTTCTTATCAGGCAGTAGTCATGCTATCTCAGTATCTCTAGATTCTCCACACATGATCCCTCATTTAGCCAAGAAGCATATAGTTTCTTTAAAGATAACCTTATTATGAATTATCCAAAAGGAGAGGGAAAAAACTCCTTTACCATAAGCATAAATGCCCCTCAAGAGATTTTCTTGTAAGCCCATTGAATCAAAACTGTCATAAACCTCATCATATGAGGTGAAGAATTCTTCTCCATCGGTCCCAAGTCTGCACCCAAAAATAGACCAAACTGAACATGAGTTTGACTCTGGTCAGTACCAGGAGGAGGATATGTTAAATGTTTTACATCAGAGAAAAGAAGCAAAGGCATATTATGGCCAGTGAAACTGCAATGAATGCTTACGAATCAGTGAAAGGAACTCACAGCTCATCCATTTTGGCATCAAACTGACGGGCATCAAATTGAGAACCCTCTGGGGGGAGGCCAGCCATGTCTGAAAACATTAAAAATATACAAATTAATACTAACCACAATTCTACTTAGAAGATCTGTAAATTACTCGTTAGCACAATTCTATTTAACAGCTTTCAACTCAGTCAAAAGCTCCCACCAATTATAACTATAAAATTGGACCAGAATCTAGATGATTTACTATGCTGGAAACTTAAGATAGTACTTGACACAGCTGATGTTTCATGCTTCACCACCAAAAGGATTGAGGATCTGCCCTTTTCTTTCTTATGCCTGCATTGTCTCTTTGCCAGCTAAGGGAAACCAAATATGCAACTAGATCCAAGACTTACGATATTCAATTTAAGACCAGATAAAAAAAAATAGAAAGAACTATTAACTGAGACACCTGTCATGGGGACTAGTTGTGCACTAATTATTGTAAAATAACAGCTTCAAAGGAACAAGGAAAAATATTATAAAAAAAACTGAGGACTATTCTCATCTCATTCAAAAAGATGAGACTTGGAATAAAAGACCTGACTTTCCAGTGAAAAAGAAATAAGGAAAAGCAAGCAATTGCTCAACAGGCGCACAGGGTTCAATATCGAAAAAGGGCTACCCAAGAATGATCCCCAGTAAGTACAATTATGCTTCCATAAAATCGCTTAGAATATGCTAATTAAAAAAGGGAAAATTAATTAAAAAAAAAAAATATCTTGGACTAAAGAATCTACTTTAGACTTTTAGTGAACTAAAATCTTGAAATTCCGAACACACGAACCGCACTGCATAAACAAGTTGCACCTGGTTGCACTTTAGTAAAAGCTCATGTACTTAAAATTTCAAGTTTTCAATCCATCAATGGAATTTTTAGTCCAAAATTTCATCTTTTTTTTTTTTTTTTTTGAATTTTCATATTAAAATAAAACCATTGTATATGACAGATAAATAAAAGCAAAATAGCAAAACCAATTTCTACAAATTTAACCATGCGGCAACTGCCTTTGCATATTAAATGCATCATATACCAGAAAAAGCGATTGCTTTACACATATATTTAGGCAACCCTTTATTGGCACATATTATTACATATCTTCCTCTAAAAACCATTTTTTTTTACCTGTTTTTTTAACTCTACACAATTATTCTGCTTGGGAATCCAACCCCACTCCATCCTCAAATAAACAAAACCCAATTACCACATCAAAGAACTAGACCAGTACAAGTAGATTACAGTCTTTTACATACATAAGCAAAATCATCTTAGTGTAATCCATCAGAAACAAAATCATACATATATTTTTTTTGAAAGATCAGAAACAAAGTCACGGAACTCTGATTCTTTGAACACTTAGTTGAAACTGGAACAGTGGCACTGGATTGCATCGGATGAATCAAGTTTTTAGAGAGAGAGAGAGAGAGAGAGAGAGAGAGATGGGTTTATGTAAATACCTGATAGCAGTTAAAGGTCGTTGAAGATCTGGAGAGAGAAAGAGAGTGTGTATCTGCCGCCGATATGGTTTTTTTCTAGCGTTAGGGTTTCCCAAACTCCTCGGGTCTACGCCGCGGAGCTGCGATTTGGAGCAGAGTAAAGCAAAGGCTGCGTATATCTGTAATGTGTCCGGAGAAATACAAATAATTGTTTGGTTTGTGGGGGATAAAAAATGTAAATATATAGTTACTTTTTTATGCCTTTATTATTTGTTAAAATAGATTTCCTCTTTTTTATTTGAAACTAGTGATTAGCCGGTGGGTTACACTGATTTTTTTTTATATTATATATTTATTTTATTTTTTAATTAGATTTTATATTAATTATCACTTAAAAATATTTACCAAATTGTATTAAAGCAAAAATAAAGATTGACCTTGTTGAATAAATAATTCAATTCATTAATAACAAAAAATATATTTTTTAACTTAATTTTTATTAATAATCATATCATGCAATAAATAATTTACCATCATCACTTAGTTATATTTTTCATATTTTTATCTTATTTTCTCTTCACTTAGTTAGAGACTATAACAATATAGATTAAGGTTAATTAATTAGAATGTATTTGGAGTGATAAAAAGTGAGATAAATTGTGAGTTCGTAATTTGTGCAGTGAGATAAAAAGTAAATAATTTTTAAAATTTTTTAAAATTTTTCAAAGAATTTCATAATTTCAAGCAGAACCTTAATTTACATGACAAAAATTTTTGAAAAATCGAATTTCGGTAAAAATTTATGTTGATGAATGAGTCAATTCATTGACGTCCATATGTGCAAGCTGTTCACGGGGATAAAAATATTTTTCTAAAATAATAATTTGTAACAAAAATATATTAAATTATGAATCCTCATGCAAAAGACTTCCCAGTGGATTGCGATGCAAAAGCAACGAGGATGGGTGATGGATAAGACTATAGGGTGTTTGGTACGATGAAAAGTGAGATAAAATGAGATAAATTGTGGATTCGTAAGGCGTGCAGTGAGATAAGTTTTTAGAGATTTTCAGAGTTTTTCAGAATATCACATGCACCCAAACACCCCAAGGTCGACATAGGGTATTATGCGCACGAGAGAGGAGGTATTGTGCGAAAAAGATTGCTTGTTGAAGTTGATAGACTTATTGATCGATTTCTTAAACAGACTTGCCTTGAATTTCCATTGTTGGACTATAAAGTTGTTCCAAAGGGACTAGTAGTCCATTCACATTGCGCCTGCGATGAAGCTGAGCCCGAGATTCCAACATTATCACGGGGCAAAGTTACTGGCGATACATTTTCCTTTTTTTTTTTTTTTAAGTTTTGCCGCAATTCTACCTAGCTTTTCATGCAATTTGTCTTCAGGACCTCTGTTGGGTCCCAATTATACAAGGAAAGCAGGGCCTAAGCACCATCCATATGAATGCATAATAAGCACATTGGCTGATAATAATATAGTTTATTTATCTCAATAGTTAACTCAATCTAAAAGGTAAGAGTGCCGACCTACTCTAAATATTTTCAAAAAACTCCCAAATCAATTTCACCACATGTACACCAACTTCTAATTTTTTTTTTTTAATTTTCAAAACTCCAAACAGTCTTCTTCTTCTTCTTCTTCTTATTATTATTATTATTATTATTATTATTATTTACCTTGCGGTGTTTTGAATAATTTCCTATTACAGAAAAATGGAGATATAAATATTTAAGATGCCCATAAAATTCATTGCCAATGATCTTCAAAATCTAGTGCCATTTCCGCAATATTCAACAAATTCTATGGTAAAGAGACAAGTGAGCTCCCAGAGGAAAATTTCACTGCAAAAGCTGTTGCCTACATTACATATAACACCAAGTTCTTAACATTATGCTGCCTACAGAAAAACATTAGCTCATGTATTAACTTAACCCCCAAAAAAAAAAAAAAGCCAATTGACTGAGAAATCCAAATTTTGAAGTGTAGACAAATGAAGATTTGGAGTTCTATGGGTGCTTTAGACGAACAACAACAGACTTCTTTACCGAGACTCCCAATCCTTCAGCTTCTTGCTTCCTTTGGGTTTTGCTATCGGTGCATTCATCCCTGCCATTTTCGCATTGTACTTGGCCCTAAGAGGATCATTGTATGTCCACCTGTATTTATAACAAAAATATAATAATTAACAAAAAAACTCCGAAACTGTAAAACCAAAGCTCCAAACAGGAGACCATAATAGCATTAATAGCTACATGAGATAATTTTGAACCAACCCCTCAAATCCTAACAGAAATATTTCTCTAAGCTTGTTTACCAAGTGCATAAACAAGGTTGTCCACTTGTTTATTTCTAATATTTCTTACATGCGTCATGATGATGCTGATGGTGACATCTAGATAGCCAAGTGTATGACTGAAAATGTTTTCAAATCTAGAACAACAGACACATCTCCTACATAATTGAAACTCAAGTGAAAATAACTAACTTAACACACATCTATAACTAGAGATTTCTATTCCATAAAATAAGAGCTGACAATAGAAGCCCGCCAGGTGGTGGTGTTACAAGAAATAACTTCTAACTGCCAGGCTTTAACTATAGAAAGTTGCAAGCATTAAAATTCTAGAAGGTAGCAAAGACTTCGGAGTTTCTACATGGAATAAGGTGATTTTTGACTTGATATCCTGAAGAATTTAGTTGTAGGATTTTAGAGAATCAGTGCTGGAAGTCTCTGGACATTATGGTTTTCTGCAGATAATTCAAAAGACAAAAGGATTAAGAGTTGACTCAACCCTTGATAGTAATGGTCTACGGGGTAAAGTTAGGAATGTTCTACAGTTGTGAACAATAAACCAAAAATGGTACCTTGATTTCTCATAGAGAGGAGAAGAAAAAAGGAGTGAGAAAGACAAAGGGTTGAGCAAATCCACCTAACTACAGCACAAATTCTTCGAAACTCAATACCATAGAAAGATTATATCTGTTTGTACAGAATCTGTGTACAGTCCTACTCCATCTAAGTTAAAAATACCCTTAACTTTAACTATTAACAAAATACTTTTATAGACCCAAGAAAAGAAACCTATATATATAAATGATCTTTAATATCTAAACCCAAAACAAGATCCATAAATCCACATTACAGCCTAAATGCAGCAGCCAGAATTGGGTTTTGGTGTTACAGAGATGAACGACATAAGGTGTCTTCTCCTACATAAATGATATACCCAGAAACAGCCTCAATAACAATGCTCGTGTTATCTTGCTAGAACAAATTTTGGGGCATTCGACCAAAAAAAGATTAAAAAACAAATGTCCCAACCTGCCAAGGCAAATTAACTATCTTGAAACCAACGAATCCATGATCAAGAAATTACCCTCAATCAGTCCACCATATATATATATAATGTAAACTACCAAAGTAGTACTAGAGGGAGAAAGACAAAGAAGAAGCTTGTACTTACGGATTATTCCAATCGGTTGTGTCCTCATTGACAAGATGGGTCCATTTTGTCCTCCCACTACGACCAAAGTGCTTGACCTGCATCACTTTGGGTAATATACTCTTGTCCATCTTATCTTCTCCAGTTGGAGAAGAGAAATCGCGTCCATATATGCCATCTGACCCAGCAGTTGCCGCACGATCATCAGCATCTGACTGAAAGAAAGCACCTTTGTGGTAGTATTTCTGCATGAACCTCCACTTCTGCTTAGGAGGGGGTCCGGGTTTTGGATTCTTCCTTTCCCACTCCCTCCTCTCTTCCTCAGTCATGTTTCTCACCTTCTCAATCTCTTCCTTCTCCTTCAACATTGCCTCTCGGTCCTCCCTATCCCTCTTGATCCTTGCAATCTCTCTGGCCTTCCAAGCTTCATATTCCTCTGCCTCGTTTACTTCATCATCAGTATCTACGTCAGCAATATTAGCCTCCAATTCCAAATTCTTCTGAATTTCTTCGTCCTTGCGGATCTCTTCAACCACAATTTTCTTTGTCTCCACTTTTCTTTCTTCCAATCGCTTCTTCACTAATTCCTCAAGGGCTTGTTCTTCTGCCTCAAGCCTCTCACGCTCAGCAATGGTGTCCCTTTCTGACTTCGGAACAAAGACAGGCTTTACCAGTGCCGGACCAGTTAGTTCATCCTCCGAGTCAGTCTCGTATTCAGACTCCTCTTCCTCCTCTTCTTCTACTTCTTCCTCTTCTTCTTCTGGGATAAGTGCCGCTTCTTCCTGCTGTCTCTGGAGCAACTTCTCCCGAAGTCTCCTCCTCCTTTCCTCCAAGGCATCCTCATCCTCCTCCTCTAAATCTAATCCTTCTTGTCTCCTGTTTTCCTCTTCTATTGTTGAAACAATCTCAGCTTGCCGAATGCGCCTATGATCAGCTCTCACTTCTTCGCGATTATCTATCCTACTCTCAGCAAGACGACGCAGCCTAGGATCATCCCGTCTCACGATATCTGAATCTTCCCGAGTAGGGAAAGCTTTCTCCAGGGCAACTGCCCTGGCCATCCTAATATCCCCATCTTCATCGGCATCATCGGCCCATTCAGGAGCTTTACCAGGCCAATACCTTTTAACCTTTGTTTGCCCAATTTTACCTCTAAGTTTATCCCTTATGGCAATAACAGTATCACTAACACCTGCTGTTACAGACATCCTTATGGAAAACAAAAATGCCCTGAGAAAAATAGAAGTGAAACAAAGAAACCAAACAGTCTGCTTGTAAATAGACAGTTGACAGTTCTGTAGTGAAAAGCCAGCAGCAGAATTAATGTTCAAAACCCTGGAACCAAAAGAAAAGAACAGATTAAACATAAATGCTCATGAATCTACATTATACAATTATAAGAAGTCTCCATGGATGTTAAAAAAATTTCAGGAAAGAATTATTCCTATGGGCGTAAATGGCAGCATTGTCCTTCATAGCTACAAGAGATTAGTACAAATGAAGATTAAATATTCCTACTAACTAGTATTGTCAATAATTATGCTATTTTATCAAGTCATACCAATGAAGAGCACAATCTCATATTAATACATAACCCTTTTAATTCGTTCTGAAATTGCCTATCATCATGTTCAATTTATGTGTGTGTGTGTGTGTGTGTAGGGCTAAGGGTAAACAGTTCAATTCCCGAATCAACAAGAACTAAAAAGAAAATATAAAAACGTAACCCAGAAAATAGTATAGGCGTTAGTGTACATAGATAAATAGGCAGATAAACAAAAAAGGAACATCAGAGAAGCATTGAAAGGGATTTCCACTTGCACTTGAAAATTTTAACATGATTAATCATGATGGAATAGAAATAATCATATACAAAGTAGTGCACTATTTCATACTAGAGCTCAAGATATACAAAAATCATCTCCCAGTAAAATTTAGTACCTAATCCATACGTATATATATGGAGACTAAATCTCACCTCCACTAACAGGAGAAAAGGGGGGTGGGGAAGCATCACAAACTCTCTGCTGGTTTGGACGAGAACAAATATAGAACTCACCTCCACAAAGTCAATTCAAATCACAGTTTGAAGATGAACTTTTTCCCTTCATAACCACAAAGAACAAAAAATCAAAGATTGGAAACTTCAAATTTATTTGTAATTCCACCTCCCAGGGGAACAAGCAAAAAACGGACAATATTTTTCAAACCCAAAAATCTTTCAGATCCCAAAAATTCCTAATTTCGGATCCCAAAAATCTTCGACCACTGTGACTCGAAAAAAATCGTACATACAATCTCAGAAACTCTATGCTGGTTTGGATGAGAATAAATATAAAAACACACCTCCACAAAGTCAGATTGCAGTAGTTTCAAATCACAGTTTGAAGATGAACATTTTTCCTTCATAACCCCAAAGAACAGAGAATCAAAGATCGGAAACTTCAAATTTATTTGCCACTTTCCACCCAAAAAGGGACAATATTTCACAAACGGAAAGTTTCCTAATTTCAGATCCTAAATTATCTTCAACCGCTCTCATAAGAAAAGATCATACATAGAACCTCGAAGCCAAAGCCCTAGTTTCCACCTCATAAGCACACAAACAAAGATACAATATATACATATAGAGAGAGAGATGGCGATGGTACCGTAATCAGGGCGAGGGCCCGACGACAAAAGTAAGGGCCGCTGCTGCCTAATGTATGTACCACCAGTGAGCGTTAGCCATTTACCTAGAGAGAGAAGAAAGAAACGAATGGCAAACGAAGTACCGCCTTATTCTGCGAGCAGGGCTGTAACTAATTTGATAAAAATTTGGTTTTCGAAATTAAGGGGTGTTTGAATAACGCGATTTGATTGATTTTTAAATATTTAGTATGAAATTACAAAATTTTTTAATTTTTGAATAAAAATTATTCGAAACAGTTTTGAAAACTTTTCAAAAAAAATATTGACAATAAATTATATTTAGTAGTTTAAATGACGATGGTCATATTAAAAAAAATTACAACTATTCTATTAATCGAACTTTGAGTTATTGAATTTTTTCTAAAGTTGTAATAAGTGTGAATGTGTAAAAAGTAATAGAGAATTTTAGAATTTTTGAGAGTTTTTCAGTATTTTAAATGGTGTCAAGCACCCCCTAAGGCTGCGTTTAGAATATCAATCAATTTTAAAAAATTTCAAAAATTTTAATATTTTTAAAAATTTTGTCCAAATTTGCTGGAATGCATAGTGCATTCTAACAAATTGTGACCAAATTTTAAAAAAAATTATACTAACATTTGTATTAAAAAGTTTCATAAAATTTTAAAATTTTCAAAATTCTCTACAAATATTTTCTTACGTGTCACTTTATATAAATTTTTAACAACTTTACATCAAATCAAACACAATTATTTGACCATCATTTCAAACTTA
>JAVXUM010000004.1:3871686-3888577 GCA_035590655.1 Pouteria glomerata
AAAAAAGCAAAAGCAATCATTATGGCCATTACATAACAAACAACGGCAATTACCAGCATTCTGTTTTTTACAACATAGCCGCAGACAAAGATCTCCTAAAAATTTACAGAAAACTCTCAAAAATTTATCTTTATGGGGAGTTTTGAGGAGAAACACCACTGCAAGCCTCCTTACCCAGGCACCAAGCTCGTCGGCCGCTGCGACTAGGTGTTGCAGCAACTGAAGTGGTTCTGGGTTCAGCACACGAGAGCTCGGAATTAATACTTGTTCTGTAGTTACAAAACTGTCCATCCGCCTTGTTCAACTGGTCAATCAGAGAATATCTTACACGTTGGCCAAGGACCGGAGGAGAGTGATCAGAGTTGAAGGCAAGATTCATTCCGGGAAAGCAACTCGTTGGCACGGGTGAATTGGGATTGCTAGAAGCATCTTCCTGCAGAATATCTCTTATCCTGGAGAGTATTTTGAATGCCAAGTTCTGAAGAACCCGAGAATACGCTTCCAGGATCGAATGCCCAACATCCTACGCGCACACACACAGCAATTAAAAAGAAGTACCCAAAATTTTTCCTTGGCTTTTTTTTTACAACACATTTTGTAAAAGTTGTGGCCTTATAATTCGTGCAAAAAGCAGAAAATTTGAATTCTATAGAGTTTTGTAGAGCTCCAAACGATTATCTGGATCAGAGAATAATAAAAAGCTTAATGGAGATGCACAAAGCATGGAGATATCTCGTTAATACTGTACAATAAAAAATCCCATCCTTCAAGGGCTAAGTGGCATTTGTTTCTGGCTTGCACTACATCAACGCTAGCCTTTGTAGGTGATTATTCTCCACTATGTTGATAACAACAGTCATATATAGCATGAAGATGTTTACTAACTTTTCTTTTTGACATTTTATAAATATAGTAATGTATGCATCTATCTATACAAATTATTCTTTTGAAGTTGCATAGTAACCTTGAAAGGATATATTATATAATCGGCTAAAAGCAATTTTAATGGTCAACAAGGTATTGACTAAAGCTTGCCCATAGTTTATAAACAACATTTTTCAATCTGGAGGATTCGTGATCGATATGCATCACCCAATGTCACTCAGTTACATTGGCTAATTACGATGATTATTCTACATAGGATAGTTGAGAACTTATTGAGCAATACAAATCTAAGTAATAGGCTTAATGTTCTACAATGACCACTGAGGTCCCAGCCTAGCTGTAAATATAGAGCAGACACTATAGTTCATTCCTCACTTGAGGAAAAGGGCAAAAACGCTTGAAGTTTTGGGAGTAGGAACACTGGAGAGTAGAGGCTTGACTGGATATGAACTAAGAAGTTATTTTGTTGTATCTTAAAGAACTCACCTTGCCATATTGGATTTTCATGACATCAAGAAATGTCCGAGGAAGATTAGGATATCTAATCTTCAGATGCTGTATAAGAGCTTCTGCCTTATCCAACAAAATCTCCATCTTCTCCAATTCAGATATTGGATCCTTTATGTATGACCATGACGTTCTAACTGGAGATCTACCATTGGCTTGTCCTGTAATTTTCTCTTTCCATGCAAATACAGCTGCTTCCAACTTATTGATGGTTTCAAGGGTACCATGCTCAGTTTTCAGGTTGAGGAAATTGAGCATCTCCTCAGCTGATTTCGACTCTGCACTCAAGATTCTGTAAAGTTGTTCACCTAGGCTTGCCCTTCCAGACTGTAAACATTGAGTAAAACATAGTCATGAAACACGACCAAGACACCAAAAAATTTGCTGTTTTGGACTGAAATGTACTCAGAATGCTTTATAAGATATTTTGTGAATGAATAGCAGCAAACAGACAAGCTTTTAACACTACTTGGCATGGATTACTATTAGCAGTCCCGCCAAATATAAAAAAAGTCACAGGACCACAATTTCTTAATCGAGCAAAAAACTGGGTTAATGATGGCTTGAACCAATACTCTGATGATCATTTGTTCTTGTGGAAGGCAAGCTTGCTCAGGGCAAAACATTTGCCACCTAATAAACTTCAACTTGGATGGGACCAATTTTGCATAAAGACTAAAAACACATTTTGTCCATGGCAAACCTTCCACAACCAAAATGAAGTATAGAACCAAGTTATATATGTATACACACACATAAATTAACTCCTTAAATTATTGAAAAAAAAAAGAGAGAGACTTGGCCTTTTCACAGTAAATGGGGTCAACTAAATAGATTTTGTTTTCTACATTCCACTCAGTTAAGGGTCATATTCTTTGCCAAATCACATCGAGCGATGTATTTCTTCACTATTTTTACATATGCTAGTTTTGTTCTACCCGCCCCCTCACATTACTTATGATTTGGATGCTATATCACCTCTCCTAACTGATGCATCAACTGATCTCCATTGTATATGACAAAACCACCTTAGCTGATTTTTCCTCAATTCTTTATCTTCAATTGGTGTTCATCTATCATCTCATATTTGTCATTTATAATCCTCTTTTTCTCATTTTACTAGGCATTCACCTTGGCGTTCTCATTGGCTATATTTATTTCATGAACATGAATTTTAGTTGACCAATATTTTGAACCGTATAAGTCCTAACTATGATTATGTAAAACTTTCTTTTTAAAACTTAAATATGTATTATACAATGATCATGTAGAAACCTAATGTATTCCTCCACTTAATCCAACTTGCCTTAATTCTACGCATAACATCTCCACCAATCCATCCCTCCATTTAAAAAATATATCTCAAGTATCGAAATTGTCTACTCTTAAGTATTTCTTGACGTTTAATGCCAATTGTTCCTTTATTTGTATTTGGGCTACTGTTAAATTACATTCCATATATTTAGTTTTATTCTTACTTATCCTCAATTTTCATAATTCTACCGCTTCTCTCTATACTTCTATTAGCATTTACTCCATCTTTTATTTCATCTATTAAAACTTTATCCTCAACAAACAACATACACCATGCCCTTCATTTTTTAGTTGTCTAGTTAATTCATCCATAACTAGAAAACAAAGAAAGAAAAAGGAAAAAGAATCTTAGCAAACCTTTTCTGGGTTTATTGGGAATTAGAAGTGCTTTGAAATGAAGAAAGGTACAGCATCTGTTCTATAGCAGTCATGAGATTAAGAAAGTTGCTTGCCTTGGGAAGCGCATCTTTGATGATGGGTAGGATTGGCATTTCAAGCAAAACAGATTCATTGATGGATTTAGCAGCCTTGAATATTTGGTGCACCACTTTACCCTGATTTAGCAATTTTTTCCTTTCACTTTCAGAAAGGCCACTGGTTGGTACTTGCGGTGAAGGAAGCCACCACCTTCTGCTCTGTCTTGTACTGCTGCTCCTTCCTTCAGCCCGGCTACCTCCTTCCAAGTATGAAAACTCAGCACTAACCATTGAGTCTAGTGTCTCCTGTCAGTTTTAGATACACGAATCAATTTCAACTATAAATGCACTAGTACTTCCATTGATTTTGATGGGAACAAAGGGACCACCTACAATAAGCATGGAGTCCAACTTTTGAAGTGCTGGAAGATTCATACGGATGTCTGCACGAGCTTTGGGAGTCATAATCTGCTCCAAAATAAAATGAAATACAACAGACAATAATGCTAAGGCCAAATCCAATCCCATTGTATCGAGAAATAATTTTATTTGAGCTTCTATGAACCAGAAGAATTAGGAAACACCTCCACAGTCTGGCCATTGGCACCATTTTGCTTTGCTGGAACCAACTCAACCATATAGTTGGTAGGGGAGAGCAACCAGTCCATTTCTCTTTGCCATTTGATCTTGTTTTCCTTTGGCAGCGGCTCCAATTTCCACAGTTCCCCAAAAACTGATGCTGCAAAACCATTTAGGTTGCGTTTGTATTTACAAATTTGAAATCAAAGAATTTGGTGCTAATTATTTAAGGAGAATTATTCAAATACAACTCTATTAGTTTTAAGTAGGATTTTCAACATCGATTTAAGTAATTTAACGTAACAAAAAAATAATTATTTGAAATCTTTCATAATACTGGCTCTACCATTTTAGGAACTAGTGGTACCACTATTTTGGTAGTAATTATTAGTAAACTTCTATGTATTATTACATAAATTAACTTTCTTATTTATATTCTAACACAATTTAATCTCAGATCCATTTATTTGAAATCCCTGGTTATCCTAATTGGGTCTTATAGTATCTTCACGTTAGAGAAAAAGTAACGAACATAACAGCGGTAAGGAAACAGAATATTACAATTATGCTATAAGAACTACGATAAATGCCACACTTGAATTCCTTTTGGAACATCAATATTTGATATCTGTGGCTAACAACTTGAAATTAGTTCTCAATCCTATTCATATATTTCACATTTATACAAGTCAATGCCTAGTGTATGGGGTTTTATCACATCTTCGTGACATTCCACAAAGCACTCCCAAGTCACTATGGGCTTTGCCTTGAACATGGAGACTAATAGGAAATAAACAAATAAATAAAAAAGAAGCTTACACTGTGAATGTCTCCGCAATTTTTAAATTAAAATATCCCAATCTTCCCCGTGCCAATACCCTTAATTTTAACCATGATTTCAGTAAAATAACCTTAGCTGGGTATTGAAACTAAACCATACGTTTCAATGTTTTATGGAGCAGTATATTACAATGGGCCAAATATATTTGGTGAAGGTCGCAGAAACAAACTACAAGCATTAAAACACCAACTCATAATTTGGTAAGGAAATGAAATTTACTGACTTGCAAGATTTGTTATGGCATTAGACAATGCTAAAGCAGAGGAAAGCCCCTTCTGTCCCCCTGTAATATCTTCACCCAGCAACAACTTGGCAAATATTTCTTTCATGGTTTCAACATCTGAAAACTGAACACCATAAGCATGTTTCTCTTTGACAAAAAAATGTTGGGGGCTTCCTGCGTCCTCCCATTCATCAAGTCCCTGCTCATCCCTCTTCATCATTATCCAATGAGAAGAGAATGATCCAAAAGCATTATTGCTAGAAGAACAGCTTGAGGCATCTTCATTCCAGGAGTTAGTTGCACATCCATCTCCCTTGCCTGTGCCACTTTCATTTTCATAAGAGTGACTGTTGAGTATGCAACTCTCTAGACCATTATATGTCATTATTCCTGGGAATTCCCATTTGTACCATATTTAGTCACAGCTCAAAGGAAAGGCAAAGTAGTACTTTGATCAAATTAAATCTTTGAGAGGTCAAGCAAGGTTATTTGTAAACTGTGAGATGGGACTACAAAAATAATGTGGAAGTGCATTCACAAATTATTATCTAAGCAATTTTCTAGTAGGATTGTCATACAAGCTCTGTCTAATGTGACTGAAGAAGTTAAATAGTCTATCATTACTAAATGGACTAATACTGATATCGAGAACAAAAATAACATACAAGAAATGATAGATTGGTAGTTTACAAGATTTTCAACTGGTTGATGTGCACTATAATCAAGCCTGTGGTTATGATATTTTAATCTCTGAAACATTCCATCATTCCCAAAAGGGAAAGTTTCGTTATACCAATCTTCTATTATGATATTTTTCAAGGAAACATTTGCTGATTCATGCAATTGGTATATGTGGATGGCCTAATGGGGCGACTGACATTCTTCCATTACAGTGACAATTTCATATTGTAAAACTTCCACACTGCCAGCAGAAAAGGTTTTTGCTACCAAACAAAGAAAATATTTAAGAGAATAAAAAAAAAAAATCCCCTCTTTAAGGTTCTAATTTTCATATTTTTCCCGTAGTTCTTATTTGTATTTTACCACAGCTACATGTCCCATGAATGTTGGACGGATCCAGGTTATTTCCTTTTGAATATTGAACATTTTAAACCAAATTCACCCCTTAAGTCGTAACAGAAATAAAGATTGAAAATTTTGATGGTCCAAAACCGAAATAATCAGATAGTACACAAACTCATGAAAGAATTCTCCCAAGGCAGAAAAACATGATTGTTTCAACCCCCATGATACATAAAATTGATTTATTTCAAAACCTAAGGAAAATAGTAACTAATGGTTTCATTTCAATTACAAGAGCATTACGGGTAGATTCAATAGCTTTTTGCACTTGTGTACTAGATTGAATAGCATTACAATGCTTGCTTGTAATGGTAAAATCATCCGAAGATGAAATAAATTTTAAATAAGAATACTCACAAAGTGGCTACTGTTAATATCATGTAGATATAACATGTAACTGTGACGTAACAACTTTGTTGCCAAATTGCAGATTTTGTTGCAATAACTAATGCAGTTTATACAAGTCAGCACAGTGAATAATTAGTAAAAGTTATCTATACTATGGATGGGTTAGGTGTAAGAACATGCAAGTTCTATTTCTGTCATCACACGTTTAACTCAAGGAACCAAAGAAATATTTAAAACTGGAAGCCTCCAACAATTGATTTAAAATACAAACAGCCCTTGTGGCAGGATCTAGCAGGTACACTACTATTGTCCAAGTTCTTTATATTTTTCTTGTTTTTGTTTTGTTTTTATTTTTTAATTAATTTATTTGTAATTTTACCATAATTATCTTCTTTTCTTTTTTTATTGTTTTTTTCCAACAAGGTATTTTAAACCAAATGGTCCAACAAGCATCCTAATATTAAACTAGTCTAGATCTAAAAAGTAACAACTCTAGATCTAGAGCTCATGGTCAACTATCAAATTGGTAAAATAATGGTATGCTTAAGACTTGCTAACTAATTTAGCTCTAGATTTTCCCTTAAAATATGGAAGGTGGGATGTTTGTACTAAAACCAGAGAAACAAAAAGAAATGAAGTGGATGAGAGAGGGAATCCCCAGACCAGAAGCTGATCCATATAGAAACCATAAAGGGTTTTCAAAATAAAAGCCATCCAGACACTGTTTTGTGTCCCCACCTAGTTACTACATTGTCTCCATGAAGTGGATCCGGTACTTTTAAGATAACAGTACCGCAAGTCATTCCAACCATTTCTATCAATCAAATAATAAATAAGATTCATGCAATTTCAATGAGTTCTGTCCTACAAGGACCATTTTTCTAAGAGAAAATCAAGATTTTACACTCCCAAGTCCCAATCTCTAGAAATAAAAGAAAAGGTTGAAGTTAAGGGGTCTTTGCATGTGCCTGTGAACAAGCAATGGTCCCACATCTGGAAAAAAAAAGGGAATTTTTATTACCTATTGTAAGCTGTTTGTTGGATCATTCTTCACATAGAAAAAAAATATTATAGCAGTGAAATGCCTCCAAATTCAAGAAAAGGAGAATTTTTAAGCCAACATTTGTGAGAAAAAGTCAAAAAAAGGGAAAAATTTTGAACTTAAACCAAGATGACAAAGAAATTAAGTCAACAATGGAATACAAATGAACAAGTCCAAATTTTCCCCGGAAAAACCGGTCATTTCCATGACCTCAAGCTACAAACCTAGAAATTTCACAGAAGTTTTGGCTACAGTAACTTTTGGTTGCTGTCTTTCAAATTAATGCAGTGATAAAATCTTGGCTGACATTCATATGGCTTCAAAGTGACAAAGTTAGAAGTTTTTGTCCCAGAGCATTGATCATTGATATTTCTATCAAAATTAAGGTCCTATGCATCCAACTTGTGGCTGTGGATACACTAACATGGACATTACTGCTGTCAAGGCATGTTATTTCCAACCAAATTAAATGAGTTGCCCTAATTACTGACTATAGTCACTACAATAATGGTGGCCCACTCATGTGATACTCCTGGGTGACAGATCACTGGGCTGTAGCTGAATTTTGCACCTGTATACTTGCCACGTTTAAGCCTGTCATTTTTTAATAATTTTCTTCACATTTAGGCAACCTCATGTGGCAGGTACCTCAAGTCATATACGTGGTCCATTAGATTAGCCCTACGCAGGTTAGGGGAATAAGAGCATAAATCACGGAAGGTTTAAATGGTCATTATACTAGTGATGAGAGAGAGAGAGAGAGCTTACTCTCTTGTTCATCGAAGTCGAGGCTAATTTTTCTGTCCCAGGTACAGCAAGCGAGTCTCCTTCTCATCAGCATCTTCCTTCCTTTACCCCTTGCTTAATCTTTACCAGAATTTTCAGAAGAAACCAGATGATTTGTTCAAGTACTCCAAAATCTCTGCTTCACCGCTACAAAAACAAAACCCAATTGCGTAATTCTTGTCCTACAAATAAATTGTGTTTTAAATGTTTTCCAACGACAAATGCTCAGTGATTGTTGCCAGGAAGCCCAGTCAATGAACAAAACCCCATTTGCCATCACTATAGCCAGATCAATAATAACTATTGACAAGATAATGTAGAAAAATTCAGTAAATTTGTATATGATTTCAACTTTAATACAGATTCAAATCATGGGTGTCTGCCAACCTAAACAACTCATTAGAATCTAGATTGAGTTTTGCCTAAAGTAGTTTTAACTTTATCAAGACAATGCACAAAATACTAATAGACAAAAACAAAGAATAGATAATTATACATTAATTTAATAAATTGCCCTAATAATATACATACACTGTTTTCTGGAGACAATAATATGTTGCCCCAGAAAATGCAATTAAAGTTTACTTTTAAAACAAAACTATATAAGGGTCCGATTGGTGTAAATGGGTCATGCCTGGTAATGATGGGCATGCCATATAAGTTTATGTCAGTGGTCCAATTTTTCAAGAGTGCAAAGGGACCAACCTAATCAAAATTATTAAGAATTGACTTTAGAGAAAGAAAAACGCATTGTTTATCTCCCGTTTCCTATAAAAACTCCAGCTATTTCTGGAGTACTCAGAAAAACAGGCATATTGTTATTTTATTTATTTTAAGGAGAGCTAGAAAATCTAAAATTTCATTATTGAAAATTGTGGAATACTATTGGAGTACTACTGCCAACCGAGTTGACAATCGGGCTGAGTTAATGACTTATCACAGAGAATGCAGATTAAAAAAAACGCCATTAGCGTCCCCTTGAAATCATATCCTCCCACAAGCCCAAGAAAAGAAAAAACATACAGAAAAAAGTTGCAAAAACTTTTCTGACATACAATCAAACACCTTTTCAAGCAAAAGATACTGATTGCATAAGCTTTTTCTTTCTGGCTTCAGAATCAAAACCCAATTGTCTTTTTGGCTTTTGGCGATTCCTATTCTCTGCCATTCTCTACGATACGACCTCCAAACACAAGTGAAGAAAAAACAAATGGGGATCGAAATATTAGTAAAAAGATTTGAATTGTTTGATTTACAGCAAAACCTGTGATATATAAACACAAACGCGTACCCACTTATACATACAAGACATACATCTGCGTCTTGAGAGAGAGAGAGAGAGAGTGGAAGGAAAATGCAGAAGCAGCAACGGAATGGTAATGTGGGTCACTAAAAGGCGAAATGTAAGGAATGAAAGAGACAAATATGGGGACCCAAAATGTGCTTGTCGACTTTTGGATTATTCAAAAACGAAGGTTCACGCAAATCGGAGCCGTTGTCCGGATTGTAATAAATCTTGAAGACACGGCGCGGCAGAGAAGAAGAAGAAGAAGAAGAAAGAAGAAGAGATGGGGGTAATGAGAACAAACCTTAGAGAAAATTGTGAAAGCAAAATTACAAGCAATCTGTAATGCCGAGGGGACTTCTTCAAAGCTTCATTTCAGCTAGATACCCAGTCCCCAAACACCATAAAATCTATAACTCCGTTGGTATATATTTGTATATGTATATGTATATGTATATATGCATATAGAGAGAGAGGTGAGGGTTGAAGAGAGTGAAAATGCAGGTTTATCTGTGACCGGAACCCAAAATGGGTCAAAAACAGTGGGAGTGTTGAGATTAAATAATCACAACAACTGCAAAGGGAAGAGGAGAGAGAGAGGTTGGGTGGTTGGTCAGTGAGACGAGACGAGACGAGGCTTTCAGAGGGAGAACAAGAGGAGGGAAGAGAGCATTTATGGTAGAAAGACACGGGGCGTAGAACGGAAGTCTAAAATCAAGTAACCAAACAAGTCATTCCAGGGTCCACTCCACAACCCGTCACCTCGATTACCCGTTTTACGACAACCCAAATAGGAAGTGATGAGATTTTAAGTAAAACCTGAACCCGGTACGGGACGATTTCAGGCTCCGTTTGGAAAGTTTAGATATATTTTCTTGTTACTCAGTTTTTTTTTTATTTTTTTTTTAAATTATTAAAGTTATTTTTTACCTTTTAATTTTTTTTTTAAATTATAAAGGACAAAATTATCAAATTAACAAAAAATTAAAAAATTAATTACTAAAAAATTAGTTTTTTTCTTCTCAAATACAAAAAAAGTTAGCTAACTTTCTTTTCAAACTAAGCATCAAATTTTAATTATTTCAATTCCAACTCAGCTCTGATTCTTTAATAAAACATCTCAAATATATATTTTATGTTATGATAATGTATAAATAATGAGTATTAATAAAAATATATATACAAACATTAATAACCTATTTTTATGAGTCATGTAGTTTTTATTATTTAAATTTTTATAAAAATTATTTTTACTTTCAAAGTTGCACGCGAAAAATAGAAAAAAAAAAAACAGTTGTTCATATTACTAATTTTTTGTGTTTTAACGGTTTTGTAAAATGTTAAAAGTAGTTAATTTTGTTGAGAGACAAGTTATCAAAATGTCAACTTTTGTTAACTTAAGGAGAGGTATAATAATTATTTCATTTAATTCAACTCAAAAGTTATTAAAATTTTTTTTAAATACTTAAAATTGTTAAAAAATTATTAAAAATTTCTATTTGTTTTATCGAACATTAAAATTTTTATCTGCTAACTTTAATAAAATAATTACTAAAAATTTGACTTTCAAACAATAAAATAATTACTAAAAATTTGACTTTCAATAAAATAATTACTAAAAATTTGACTTTCAAACAAGATCATAAACTTCATTCATTTAACCAAGCAATTTAAAATTATTTTTTCAAGTTAGGAATCCTTGAAATTTAAATAAAATTTTAAAATTAAATTACATTTTCTATATTTGAATTCTTATGAAAATTTATCCAATAAATGAAAAAATTTCAACCTTAATCTTTAGGTGAAAACACATGTGAATTCAAGGGTTGAAACTCAACTTAATTCAGATTGTAGGATTCCCTTATCCTATTTTTTTCTATTACATTAATCTTATCATTTTTTATATTTGTAATATCTTTACGGTATGATTTATTTATTTACTTATCTAGTTTTGATATTATTCTTCTTTTCAAGATTGCATTGAGATTGAAGATATCCTCCGTAACCCTTCTCGTGACAAACATGAACCTATACTTGGAATATTTTCAATGTTGCGTTGAGAGATGACGACATTGACATGCGTTATACACTTAAAGTCCGCATTATATTTGCTTGTACAATTGTAAAGGGTTAACGAACATGACAAAGTCGGGGTTTATTTCGTGACTGTGGGGTCCATTGTATTGGTTTTAGTGTTTGATTGGCATAAGATTCTTGCGGGAATTAAGTATTATTTGTGCCTCCATTCAGGCCGCGGAGCCATTTTACTTAATTTATTACCATCTTTGTGTGAAACTAGCTTTATGCTGATCTTAAGCAATGTTCATTTCACGTGATGTGAAAACCACGATTTATTTGCTTGTTGTTTTTATTTGCTTAAAAAAACTTTGCTCCTTTATTTTTGGTACAATTTGAGTTTCACACACGTGATAGACTGCATTTTACGCCCGTTTGGAATTTAAATTTTTAATATTTTATGATAATTTTTTGGCAAAAATTAATAGATGAAATTTTTTGTGTATTCAATAGAACAAATAAAAATTTTTAGCAATTTTTTTATAATTTTTTAGTATTAAGTAAAGTAAATATAAATTTTTAGTAATTTATGATAACTTTTAGGTATTTAGTAAAATTTTTGATAATTTTTAAGATGAGTTAAAATGAAATGATTATTATACTTTTTATATATTTTATAAAAGTTAGTGTTCAGTAATTTGTTAACTCAACAAAATTGATATCTTTTATTTTTTTTATTTTTTTTCTCCTTCAATCGAGACTTTAATGTCAACAAGGTAGGAAGAGGAATCGAAATAAAAATATATATATATTTATATATGCTTCACATCAAATATTTAGAAATTAATTCAACTCCTTTCTATGTTTGTTATTTCCCTTGGATGGCACGAGCATTTTTGCTTCAAAAATTTGGATAATTAAGAGAGATAGTGTAACAGTCCGAGACTCAATACCGCTAGCATGATATTATCCGTTTTCGGTATCCACTTCTCACGTGGACGGCTGTGCACACACAGCACTCGGGCACCGCAACCACCCGACTTGTCACGGTTTTGTTTCTGCCAAGGCGACCCGGCACCCCCAAAAGGTCTCGCATTAGGGAGAGGTATCCCCACCCTTTATTAGGCGTGGTTCGTTCTCCTCTCCAACTGATGTGGGATCGTTACAATCCACCCCCCTTTAGGGCCCAGCGTCCTTGCTGGCACACCGATTCGGCACCGACTCTGATACCACTGTGGCAGCCCGGGACCACCACCACTAAATTGAATGTTCATAATACAAATCCAAATCTAATATCTTCATCAAATAGTTATCTAACTTATTTGCATTTTATAACCCAAATTTAATTCTTATATTTATCTTCATTTATTAGCTATGAACGTTTATATTAATCAGATCATCATCCAAATATAATTTTATCTTCTTTTCATTTTACAAATTCAATTTTTATTTTTGTTATTGACGTTTGTGATATATCAACCCATTTACGTTTAGTTTATCGAAATCTAATTTTTATTTTCATTTTATTCTACGAATTCAATTCTTATTTTCATCACCAAATCATCATCTAAATCTAATCTTTATCTTCATTTCTTTTTATAAACCTAATTCTTAACTTCATACAATTATCTATGTCATCGTCCAATTCTAGCTCTTATTTTTATTTCATTCTACAAATTTAATTCTTATTTCATTGAGTTATTATCATGTAATATATCATGTAGTGAACTCATTCTGCATATCATTTATTTATAATTTTTTTATTTGTATGGTTACTTGATTTTAATTTTTTATAATTTTTGAATAAATAATTTTACAATTCAAAAAGTTAAAAGAATAAGATAAAGAATTAGATTTTTTTTAAAAGTTTTGCCTGAGACCTCTAAATTTTTAGACACAGTGCTGCAAAGTTAGAGATTGATAGAATCATATCGATTAGGGTTAGAATCGATGGTTAAGCTCGACATTAATTTCCTCAGTTTTTTCTTTGAAATTCTCTTCCTGTTAAATATTTTCAAATGTAATACACGCTTACGGTTATATATATACACACACATTGTAAACAAGGATAAAATTGGAATTTTTTTTTTTAATTTGAACTCTAAGCCAGTATTTAAGTAGATTGGAAATTTTTTTTAGTCCTGGGCTTGGGCACTACTGGAAAGGAACTGATATTCGGCGGGGGCCTTAGTCGACCGCCAGAAAGCGGTCGAGATTAATTCTTCGTCGGCCGCTTCAACCACGCGGGTGGCCACCAGATAGCGGTCGAGGAATCCGCCTTTCCCCCCAAATTAACCCGCCTGAACCAAACTTCGTGCTCTTAATTCCTGCGCCGAAGAGAACTTTCTCTGCAATGTTTGGATGCTTTGACGGAAGGCCGGGCCGAGCAGCCTCTTGAGCGCTGACTTCATTCCGCCGGTGATTGCAGAGAAGTCGACCGGCGACTTGGGTGCAACCCACTCCCCTGTGCAAACCCACACCCAACCAGTTCTCTCTCTTGGTCTCTCTCTCTCTTTCATTGCTGGTAGGCGACGGACGGCGGGGACCTTAGTCATTTTCCGGTAATGCATTATTCTTCTTCTCTCTCTCTCTCTCTTCTTCTTCCTACCACTTGCTCTCTCCCGTTCTCTCTCTTCCTCTCGGCAGTATACTGAAGCAGCAGGGGGCTTATTATTTTTATTTGTATGCAAGTGATTTTGTATATAGTTCGTGGTTGTTTGTTCAGGTTTGAGGTATTTTGGCTTCGACCCACCAGTGTTCTGTTTTGTTAGTTATCTGTTGGTTAGCATTTTTTGATTTTACTTATTTTTTGCTTAATTTTTGTATAAAATGCAAAGCCTAAGAATTTTATAGTTGAATGTAAACATAAGGATATACGAAATATAGGCATAGTCACAAACACAAAGATATGTAGTTAGTTAAATTAATTTACATTTTGTTATTATATTTTAGGATTCCACTAATTTTAAAATATAAAATCTACAAATATTAGTAATATATTAAATTCATTAATTGAATCACTTAAGTTAAAACTCAATGAATTTTATCTAACAACGAAACATTTTCTAATTTTATATCCCAATACTTTTTTAAGGCATAAATTATTAAGTCAAACATATATATATTGGTAAGTGAACATGAGCGAACTATAAAATTTGATAAACATTAAATAAATTAATGTAAGGATATAAAGAAAATAAATGTGAAAAATATTATATCCTTATATATATGGATTAAATATTGTAATTAAATAGTAGGTATTTATCAATATATATATTAATTTTAAAATTATCTAACTTTCATTAATTTTTCATTATATTTTCCATCATAACCCCAATAAGAAATTAGTTATTCCTATTACTAAATAAAGTTGGTAGTGTGTTTAGTAGATGAAGTTGGCTAAAATTCATAAATATTAAAGAAATTTGATAAAATTTTATATAATTTTTTCCTTTTATGAAACAGCCTTTAAACTTTAACTATAACATATAGAAAATAGATGATTAATAATTTATTGATAATAGCAATGTTAGCATTAGTTTATTATTTTAATTAAATTAAATAAAATAATAACTTTAAATATTTTGGCATAACTAAGTGATTCTAATGAATATGTAAAATTTTATTCTTTAATAAATATATTGATTCCAAAAGCTTGAAGGCAAAACTATTCAACAAAATATGATAAAATTAAGAGACAGTGTTTCCATTTCAAATATTTAAAAGATAAACTAAATTTTAGAAAATAATCGAAATTCAGATTATTTAACTTTTTTATTATATAGACGTGAATTCAGAGTGTAAAAGTGTATACATTTAAAATTTAAAGTTTTAAGTACATGAAAATTGAATCTTGCATTTGAAGGGTGTGGTTTAAGTACACATTTTTTTACACATATTAAATACCCAAATTATATCTTAAATCTTCTATAATTGAAGGGTGTCCTTCGTAGTGGTGAACTCAAAACAATTGGTGATTCAGCATATCAAACATGTATGACTAGTATATAGTGTCCTTGCATATGCATATAGTCATTTTTCTAAATAAACTTAGACCCGTTCGAGAATTGTATAATGACGGTCGATTTGGTCATCTTTGATGCGACGACGTCGGCTTTTCAATGCCTGATATCTTTTTGCTAATTGGACGCGCAAATCGACATATACAATTCTTGAATTGTCCAGTTTGGACAGTTTGGGAATGCAATTATCCATCTTATATTGTACGCTGACTTTGTGAGTTCTATGTTAGGCGAGGGTTTTGTGTAGCTACTCCCGTTGTTCTCTGGGTACATACGTAAATGCAGGAGAAAACCCCGCTTTTATGTTGTGTGCTTGGAGAACTGCGCGGAGATGCTACCGAAATTTCGTCCGACAGTAGAATAAGCATATGACGCGTTAAGTAAGAGGTGGATTGTGCATTCTCGAACGGGATAGGACCAACTACCTTGTAGTGAGTCTAGGTGTTTTTCCAAAGAAGCATACACGTTTGTGTCAATTGGTTAGTTACTAAGGCATGAACCGTTTAGGTGTTTACTACATTCGACAACGTTGTGCTTCGAGTAATGGACAAGAGCTGGATTGATTTGCCGGATAGGTTATCTACTCGATATATCAAAGGGATTGAGGATTTCATTACAATGAGGATTAGCTATTCATTGTTCATTCTTATGGTCATATGGTATTAATACTATATATGTGAGTAATTTATGCAATTATGCACTGTTACAAAATACTTTTATATTATTGTTGAACTATTAACAATTTAGGGATTTAGTAGATGGCTCGACCGAGGAGGAAAGGTCGTCCGCTTACGATGGGAGAGGCACTTCGATCTGCTCGTGCGCAGGTCCGCGATGATGCTGCAGTTGGTGGGCAGCATCATGGAGATACGGATGCCACTCAGCCGCCCGATGACACACAGAGGCAGTTCGACTCTGATCCCACCCTTGCACCCGATAGCAGTCAGCCGACGACCGTATATACTTCCCTCCCTCATCCACAGGCCCCACGAACACCTGTATCCAGATCTGCGCCTACGCCATCAGATCCTACAGCCCCCACTCCTCAACAACATAGCCTACCACCACCTCTGGTACCACCCTTCATGTCTCCATTGCATTCATCTTGCTCACTTCTACAGCTGTCCCCTACCGAACCATCTACTTCCACCCGTTCTCCTACACCCACTACTCGACGACACAGGCCACCACCACCTCTGGTACCACCCTTTATGTCTCCATTGCATTCATCTTGCTCACTTCTTCAGCTGTCCCCTACCGAGCCATCTACATCCACCCATTCTCCTACACCCATCCCCTATCACGTGAGGCATGGTGCATCGTCTTATCAACGGTCACAAGCCCCACCCACAGTCGATCCATCTACCCTACAGGGTAGTCAGCCAGCCCCTACATTTGCTGCTTCTACCTCCCAAGCGTCTGGGTCATCCACGCACTGTCCAGGTACTTCGACTCATTCAGGTATTTATATCTTTTACATAAATGACAGCTCGCATTAGTTATATTTACATTTAGAGATTGAGACATATTGAGTTAACACCTAT
>JAVXUM010000004.1:3890153-3902118 GCA_035590655.1 Pouteria glomerata
TAGTTTTTAAATATTTGATAAAAATTTTTATTTAAAAAATATTTTTGACATAAATATGTATTGACAAATAACTAAAAATGAATAAAATACATAAAAAAAATGTCTTACTAGGAGTCTTGAAATTTAGAAAAGAAAAATAAAAAAGAAGAGAAAGAGATGCGAGGAAAATTGAAGAGAAGTTGTTTTAATATTCCTTTTATAACTTTTTTTTTATTTTCTCTTTAAACTTAATAATCAAACAAAAAAGAGAATTTCTATTTTTTCTTTTATTTATTTGTCAATTTTTTTCTTCTCTAAATCGAGCAAAGCACGAGAATTTGAATGATTGGAATAGAAAAATCAAACGGTGATACCTTGTTGTCGTGTCCAGCTGATGGGTTTTTTAAAAATAAACAATTTGTCTTCTTATGTATTTGAGGAGTAAAAAATTTGAAAATTTGATTCAAAGTTAGCGGTTGACAGGCAAATTTAGGGTTGATTTATTTACATTTTATACATAAATTTTTATATTTTATTTTATTTTTTAATTAAATAAGATTACATAATTATCTTCATTCTTCTAATAAGATTATATTGTATAGTTTTAATGCTATAAATATTTTTTTATAAGAATTAGTATAATTATATAATTTTATTTAATAAAAAATAAAATAAAATATTAAAATTTATTTATAAATTATAAATAGACAAAATGTTTGAATAACATACACGACTTTTCTCTGCTAAAGACGCAGCAATGTGATTGTAGTGAATGACTTTTCTCTGCTAGATTTTTATGGTTGCTACTGTGCACCTGGGTGCGGAGCATCGTGCTTTGGAAAACTATTGAAAGAGAAAATTCGGTTCGTCTAGAACGATAGAAAATAAGGTAAAATAAGGGAAAATGAATTGAGTTATGAATTTATAATTTATATAATAAAAAAATAAATAATTTTTAAAAATTTTTAATATTTTGCAATAAATCAAACGTAATTAAAATATAATAATATATATTATAAATAGAAATCAGGCTTGTAGTTTGGGGATTTTTTTTAAGAAAAATTTAATTTTTTAGTAGTTCATTTTTAATTTTTTATTAATTTAATATTTTTATGTTTCATAATTTAAAAAAATTAAATATAAGAGAAAAAATTTAATCATTGAAAAAAATAAAAAAAAATTAAATAGTTAAAAACTAAAAAAAACGGGTTATACTTCCCAGACACAGCTTTAGGGGCTGTTTGGATGCATCCCAAATTCTGAAAAATTCTGAAAATTTCTGAAAATCTCTGAAAATTTATCTCACTGCACGGCTTACGAACCCACAATTTATCTCATTTTATCTCACTTTTCATCATACCAAACACCCTCTAAGTTATGTATTTTTTTATTTTTGATTACTGTATTTTCTGAAATAAAAATTAAAATTGCATTTGAAAATGTAATTTTATTTATAATTATTAAAATTTTATTTTCAGAAAATATTAAATTTTATTAGTTTTTAAAAATTTAATTGAATCTATAAAAAATATATTTTATATTATTTTAATTTAAGTTAATTAATCAGATTAATTAAATTAATCAATTAAACTATTTATTAAAAATATTTAATTCAATAAATACAAAATATAACAAATTATATTTTAATAAAAAACAATTGAATGAAATATAATTATTATATTACTTAATTTATAAAAAATAAAATATATTAATTATAATTTAATTATATTATTTATTAAAAATAGTTTAATAAAATATATTTATATTAAATAAATAATTAAATTTGATTAATTATCAAATTAAATTAAATTATTTAATTTTAAATTAATTAATTTGATTTAATTATTAATTAAAATAATTTAACAAAATATATTTTATATAAATTGAATTAATTAAATTATAAATAATTTAATATATAACGATATTTATTTAAAATAATTTAATAATTATTAATTATTAAATTAAATTATTTATTATATCATATTAAATCAATTATTAAATTAAAATAGCTAATTTTTTATTATTTATTAAAAATAATTCAATAATATATATTCACTTTATATATTATTGAATTAAATTAAAGTAATTTTTATATTTAATTTTTATATTTAATTTAGTTTTATTATTTATTAAAAATGATTTAATATATATTACATATAAATTTACATAATTCATTTAATTAATTGAATTTAATTATATTATTTATTACAATAATTTATTTTAATAAAATATTTGAATAAAATAATTTATTTGAATATAATTTTACAAAAATGGATAAATTTTAAAACTGATAAAACGTTTGTAACAAAAAAAAAAAAGACCGAAAATACGTTTTTTTGGTTTTTTTTTTAATTTTTACTTTTTTTGAAAATAAAAAAATATAAACAGATTTAATAAATATATTTTTATTATAAGTTTATAAAATTTTAAAAATATAAATAAAAAATAGAAAATATAAAAGTTATTAAACATGGTTTAAAATTCATATATATACCTGTTGAGAGAGAGAGAGATATTGAAAGAATTTATTTGAGAATGAATTCAGTTCAAGTTTAATATTAATCTCGTGACTTTAAATGATAATAACAAGGTGATACGATGCCAATACAAAATATAATAGATATTAGGCCTGTCAAAGGTTGAATTCAGATTGGATCTGTCCAATCCAATCTAGAACTCATCACAATAGATTCAGTTTATATCCAAAGGCAACCAAGCTATTCTACAAAAAAAACCTTCGCTCACCGCTCAGGCACTCGCACTTGCCTCCTACTTGTGTAATAATCACGAGTCTCGCGTAATGAACGAAGGAAAAAAAAAAAACAAGAAGGTGGGACACGGGGTGCATGGCCATAGCACCCCTCGCTAATCCAACAAACATAACTCGTATACCGAGACCTAACCTATTTTGGAGAATAAATTTTTATTTATTATTTACTTTTATTTTTCAATGCACGAATTTATATATTTTTCAAGATTATCCGCCGTGTAAAATGAAAACTAAAAAAAATATGGAAAGTACTATCTCATTGTTTTAATTCAGAAACTTATATTGTTTTAATATAAATACATGAGATCAAAGATATTCCACGTTAGCAAGTTGAATAATTTAGGAAATAAATGTTAGATTTTGGCTGAATTTTGAAATACATTATCAGTCTTGACTTAGTAATACCAATATGCTTAAACTCAATTTTCTGTTCCTGAGCACTCAGTTTTATCTTCAGGTTACGTTTGAAACATAAATTTGTGAAAGGAAAAAAAAAAGTGAAGAAAAATTATAAAAACACAAAATGAGGTAAAAAAAAGTTAGATTTTTTATTTTTATCAAGTTAAAAAAATAAAATAAATACAAATTTATTAATAAATTTAACTTTTATTTGATTGAGTATATAAAAATTGCACAAATTGTAAATTTTATAAATGTCTGCTTCAATTTTGATGATATTTAGAAAAGTGGAGATATTTGTATTTCTCAATTAATTTCTCGCACTCAATAATAATTTTAATGAAAAGAGTAACGCAGAGTGAAAAAAATTAATGACAGAGCTTATTTATCATTTCTATGTTTAGAAACATATTAGTGATTGGTTCTCTAATGGGCTCAGCCATTTTTGGATTGGGCTCATCTGATGTCTCTGTTGTTTCGGCTTTGACAGGTTTGGGCTTGTGCCCTGCCTCGGTCTGCAAACCCACTTTGGCCCACTAATAACCTACTCCTCTTCCAGAGGCTTCTCACATGTAAATCCAATTGTCTCCACCTTTTTGGATGCCCCTTTTGAACTTGGGTTCGGCCCGGACTTATATATAGGTGTTAGGGTCACGTGTTTTTCTCAAGCTTGACTTTCAATTGGTATTTCGGATTTTTATAAAATTATAAATCCGGGTTAAAAATAAATATGCAATTTCACGTCTGTTTATAAACTCAATCCGTAGTTTAAATATTAGTTATTTTATTTAAAATAAAATATGTAATATGCATTTTAAATGAAATTAAAATAATATAAATTACATTAATTATTTATTAAGGAACAAACCATACATACATAAATCCAAGTCCATCTTGAAAAAAAAAATTAGGCTTAATTTATATTCAAATCTGTGTGATGGATAATTTTTTTATAGTTCATGTGTCCTAAAGATAAGACTACGTTTGGACTTCATGGATAATTACTCATTTGATTGCTTGATTGCTACATTAATTTAGTGACTCTCATTTCTTATATCTGAACTGTCCGATCTCGATTACTTCAAAAAATTAAAAATTCTTTTCTTAACCCTAGATATAAAAAGAACTTGTTCTTTTATCTCCACTTCATTTCTTGTTTTACCCTCTATCTCTCCTTTATTTCACTATTCTAACTATTTATTATGATTTCTTCATTTATTGCAATAATATCTCTTTTAGTTCTAGCATTGTGTTTATATTAATTTTTAGGCACGAATTCTATTTCAAGTTGGACTATATTTGCACAGATTTTTTTATTAGAAAAGTTTTACTAACAAAATTTTGTTGATTTCCTAATCCTATTCTGGATAGATTTTCTAAACAATTAGGTGACATTTGGTTTGATTTTTTATTTTTTATTTTCTGTTTTCTGTTTTACGTATTTTATGTTCTAAAAATTTTAAAATATGAAAACAAAAATGTTATACTTTCCTTATTTTAGTTGAAAATATTTAAAATAATTTTTTGTTATTTTTTATTTTATGTGTAAACTCATTTTCTGTTTTCTAAAATAAAATTTGAAAACACAAGTGATCAAATGCGCTTTAAATTATTTTTTTTATTTTTAAAAGGTTAAAATGAAAAATGAGCTCAAATTAGAAAATAGAAAACAAAAACTGAAAATAAAAAATAAAAAACAAATCGAATGAGGTTTTATCAATAAAAAGATAGAGTAAAGAAAGAGACAGCTGAAATTCATATCAATAAGAAAATACTCATCCGAGAGATTGAAAACTTTCATTGCATTATATGTAAGATTTAGGATGCGTTTGGACGATCAAAAAAAAGAAAAAAGCACTCAAAAGATAGTTCTGTTACAGCATTTTGCTATTTCGTGAAATAACTTTTACCACTTTTTTGCTCTACTATAATAATTTGATATGACAGCGGACCCTACTTTTTTTCACTTTTCTTCTCTGTTACAGTAAAAAAATTTACGAAACACATAAAAGTTGCCACTTTTTTACTCTGCTACAGTAACAATTTTACCAAACACCTAAAAGTTGCCAAAAATTTCATTTTGATTCACCAAACACATCAAAAATTATCACTAACACTTTTTAACAAAAAAGTACCAAAACTTACTAAAAATTTTATCCTCCAAATACTCTCTTAAAGAAGAATTTTTTTTTTGTTTTAAATATCACTCATACGATTATTTATTACATTGATGAAGAAGTTGAATACTTATTGGTTGCAGCAAGCTAGCGTTACTTGAAGGCTTTGTGAATTCTAGCCAAATAAAAATGAATCCAATTAAGGACGGAATCGATGTTTTTCTAACGGATTAGCTTTTGTGTTGACCGGCTAATAAATTGGTGATTTTACCTGACATAGTTATGAAAATTTTTTGGTTTTATCTCGTGTTTTTCATATAATTAGTTTAATTTTCTTAATTTAAATTATTAATTTGTTGTGGATTGGATGCATAGATTAATTGATTTATTTAAATAAAAGTTCTTATTTTGATTTCTCATCTAGTCTCGGCTGTTAAACATATTTTCAGTTTTAGGGACTGTTTGATTAATCAACTTTTTATGAACAAGAAAAAAAAAAAAAAAACTTTTATTAACTTCCTTCACCAAATGTATTTTTAAGTGTCAATTGCTTTTATACACCTGTAGTTAGACTCATTTTCACTTTTCCTCTCTCAACTTCATAAATGTGCACTAATACCTCTTGTAATGTATACAAAAGTGCAACGTTTGACAGTATTACGTTAAGTGTTAAAAAGACAAAATTATCCTTCTCTTCTTCTTTTTCATTATCCTCTTCTCTTTCCTCTGTTCTTCAATTTTTCTCCCTTCACATAGCAAATAATCACAAATCTAGATTTTTTCGGCATTCTTGCTTCACATCTCTTGTTTGACTCATCTATCAAAAAAAAAAAAAAAAAAAAAAGAAAACTAAGAGAACAAAACTTCAATTTCTCACAAATCAAAGTTTCAATTCTCAAGCTTTCCTGATCTTCAGTCAAACAAGTCTCCAAATTATGATTAAAACCTAATCTTTTTTTAAATTCAAAATAGAAGAAAATTACAATAATAAGGAAAATAAAATCTAGATTTTCTTCAATCTCAACACTTGGGGAGTTTCAACCTTTGGATCTTGTAACCAAATTAAATGGCAATTTCCTAACAAAAATGGGAAGAAAAAAATACCAAATATGATGATGTGGAATTTTCACCAAAAAAAATAAAAATAAAAATTAAATTAAACGGGTATGAGAGTAATAACGAAAAAACAATTGGGATATGAGATAAAATTGATTACACGAAGAATTGTTGGAAGATGGAGAGGAGATTTTAAAGGAGGAAACAAAAGGGTTTAGGGAAGAAGATAAAGAGACGAGGAATTTAGTATTTGCAAATAGAGAGAGAGAGGAAAGTGAAGAGGGTTGTGCTTCTTTAGGAGTGAATAAGACACATTAACACAAAACTTCAATGGAGATGTTGGTCGCCAAGTCTCTGGCACAATGGGCCTCCTCCATCGCCTCACCACCGAGTCTTCGATACTCTTCGAGTCATCTCCCTCCAATCCAATGATGAGCACTCTGTAGAGGTCAGCACCAAGAAGAAATCGCTCCTCAAGCCCACTGCCGCTGCTCCTCTGGCCTTGGTCACCGCATCCATAACCTTAAGGCTGTGTTTGTTTGAGAGGATTAGATGATGAGGGATAAGTAATATCATATGATAATATATATGATTAGATAAAAGATAGGATTAGTTTTTTATGTGGGATTATTTTTTTAGTGTTTGGTTAGTAGGATATAAAGTGGGATAAAAGATGTGATTTGATATGTGATGTGACAGAAAATAATTTGAAACATTTAAATCTTAGCAAGAAACAAATCCGGAAGAGGAGTATTAATAATACCCCACACCCTTTCGGATAATACATCCGGTTTTTTCCGGACATAAAGTCAAATCGCGGCATAACACATCTAGCTTCAAAAACCAAATCAAACACAACACTTGTAGGTCCCACGGATTAACCATTCTAATCCCACCTTCTCATCCTGTAAACAAACGCGGCCTAGATTCCTTCCTGACCCTTTAATATAAATCGTAACTTCTTCTCTGCAATTTTCTTTTAAGGGTATTTTTGTCTTTTAATATTTTTTAAACTCAAACACTTACATTTTACACAGGCGTGTATCGCACGCACTATTAAATTAGATAGATCCGTTTACTATTGCACTTTTGTGTATAGAGTACAGGGGTATTAGTGCACATTTATAAAGTTAAAATGGTAAAAGTGAAAATGAGTCTAAGTATGTATAAGGGGTGTAAAGACAATTAACACGAAAATTTATTGAAATTCAAAGAGTTCCAAATCACCCTAACAGCCATGCTAAGGTCATTGTTCGGTGACTCCACACATAATTCTGCATAGATACATTATTTTATTTTTTTTTGTTATCAAGCGAATCTTACTGTATGTGAGAACGAAAAGATGACATGCAAAATTTAACAGCGGGACGCGCAGAGTTTTCCCCACCCTATTATGTTTACACTGGCAGCAAGCGAAGTCCTCCCAATGCTTTTAGGCAGGGAATTGTCCCGGAAAATTGCAGCTAATCCCGCAGAAGGAAACCATCCCAATCACCGCAGTACCATTGCAAGGCAACTTCAGGAGCTAACATGAATTTGGTTGTGTTCATAACCAGGATTTTTTAAGGAAAATTAGTTGGAAAAAAATAAGAAAGTAAAATGAAATAAAAATTAAATTTATTTTATTTATTTATATGGTTAGAAAAAAGGGGAAAAATGGATATATTTTTATAAAATAAAGTAACTTTTCATTTAATTTATTATAAAAATAAACATATATATTTAAGTAAATCTATTTCAATGTATACATATTTTTTTTGTATAATTTTTTATTCCAGACACATCCTTTTAGTGAAGGAGCGCCATTTTGATTTTCTTCTCGCTCCACAAATCACTACTACATTTTCAAGAACTATTCTTAGCTTCGGGATGAAAGTGTAAGGGTGAGAATAAGGTAAGACTCTGCTAGTTATTGCAGGGATTTGAGTCCTATTCAAGATAAAATCCTTGCATTATACGAGTGGTAAAAAATAAATTTTCGTATCATGCACCATCGACGCACATCATTCGATTTACTTTCTCTACAATACTCTAAAATAGAGGCGATGAGAGCCTTCAAGGTTGATCAACCTATTCAAGAACTGTTCTCAACTCTAATCAGAATAAACTTTCAAAGTCTGGTGTTTAAGATATCGTATATTCCACGCTAATTATACGCTTTAAAGCTACATTACAGAAATGTCAACCAAAATGGGCCCAATCCTATCGATATCAATTTTTTAGGTACAGATTGGCTCATCCAGTAGAATTAAAGATTAGGTTAGTTCGGTCCAATTGGAATTGAGTCATGTCAGATCCCAAAACATTACCTAAGAACCAAACCGAACATGGTATAACAATTTTGTAACCGAAAACCGAATCAAATTCCAAGTAAAACCAAACTACCCTACTAGCCTATTTGGATTAGTAAATTTAGTAGAATTTGATTTCATTTTATGAGAATTTTTATAAATTCTCATGTTTAGAATTAAAATAAAATTTTATCAGTTGAATAATTATTTGAATTTCTATATCATTTAATATTTAATCCAAATAATAAAATTTGATAAAAATTTATTATTTTTTAAGCCATCTAAGTAAATAAACAAAATTTGTCCTCATATGCCATATTTATTATATTTTTTATTTTTTATTATCAATTCTTTATTTTTAAATCAAATCAATTCTAGAGATGAATATTTCCAAACAGTGTATAAGCTTTCCCGTTCATTTGGTTTTTTGTTGCACCACCACTACATTATAATGATTCGTTTGCCCTAGGAACTTTAATTTATTGTTAAACAGAATCAGGACATATCCCGTTAATTTTTTTTTTCAATTAGAACAGTTTCTAAAAATCAATGTAACAAAATAGATGCTACGAATCACAGTTAAATAAGATAACCCACGGCAAAATTTGAACCTATAATCCACAAAATTATGACACACTGTACGGGAATTTAATGTCGCGTGGACCAAGGTACTGCGTGATTCCCACCCAATGCTTCATGAGCCATAGTCCATGGTCCGTGGTAGACATTGTTAGGAAGACAACTGTTCTCTCTCGCGACATTCACCCCGAGATATGGGGGCATTTCAAATCAACTAAAATTTCGTAGACAACATATTTAGATAATCCCCACCATATTCTCTTAAGGTAGGAGCAAGGTTCAAGAATAACTATCTCACTATGATGTAAGATCACCGAAGACAAATAAATTAAAGATTAAGATTAGGGGATTTGATGAGGCATTACCAAGAGCAACGCAAAAAGAGAGAATCACTCTTACATTTAATATATCCATACCAATATTTAATAATCTCAATAATCACGATCACGTTTGCCTCCCATTTGACCGTAAACATCACATTGTACTGTTAACTATTATACCTAATACTACCATATGAGGATCTTTTATTCTTATCATGAATACCTACCTGTCATGAATAGGCATTCCTCATACTGACTATCATAGTATAATTATAACCATCGTTAGCAAATAATCCTCTGACACACTTAGCACTCATCAACTCTATCATGAATACGCATTTCTCATATTGACCGTAAGAGTACAATTATAACTATCGCTATAGCAACTAATTCTCTTAATCACTAGCTACCATACACCATTATATACACCTAATTGTTCCCCACATTGAACACGCATTCAATTCACTTACCTACCATCTCACTCAGACCATTAACTCTCTCTCTCTCTCTCTCTCTCTCTCTCTCTCTCTCTCTCTCTCTCTCTCCCACCCCAATCTATCTTAGCTCTCATCCTCTTCTCCTCCGGTAAGATCCCACCATCAACGACAGAAAGGCATAATTTCCAAACTATTGAAAACTATCATGTTCGGTAAAATCTCACCATCGACAACAGAAAGGCATGGTTTCCAAACTATTGAAAAACTATCATGCCATGGTTTCCAAACTATTGAAAAACTATCATGCCACTCTGATGTCCGGGCAAATGCACATAGGGGTAAGGGGATTGATCCCCTGAAAATAAAATTTTTGTAAAAAATAATATAATTTTTGAAATATTTTTATACTTTTGCCTCCATAAAATATATCCCTTAAAATAAATTACTCCTACAAACAATTTATAAGTTTTGTCCCACTAAAAGTAAAATTTCTATAAAAAATAGTATAATTTTTAAAATATTTTTGTATTTTTACTCCTCATAAAATATATCTTTCAAAACAGATTACCCTTATACATGAAACAATTTATAAATTTTATCCTTATTTTTAAATTAAGTACATTATCTTTATTTATTGACTTGACCTCGCTATAATAAAATTATAGAACCACCACTGCCCAGTGCCCACACATACCGACCTCCGTGAAAGCTAAAGGCATATGATGCTTGAGTTTCACAAGAGAGTTATCCAAAGACCAAATTTGGTACAACAGAATAGAATTGAACAATTATTTTCACATTATTATTTCATTCCATTCTCTCAAATAAAATAACATTTTAAATGAACATAAAATATAATTTTAAATAAGCATACCAAATAAAATAATGTCATGAATGCATGGAAATATGACCATTCCATTCCAGTTCCTTTTATGCCAAACAAGACCATTCCATTCCCCAAAGGAAAGTGTTCCTCTAAAAGATAAGCTCGCGAGGTTTCATGCATCCCTGCCTTGAGCGAAACCCTGCAGCCAAGGAGGCCTTCAAATCTGGAAATGCTTTCAATAGACTAACAAGGGTGCATCATCAACAGTTTCTGATCATCTTTTTTTCTCCACTTTCTCTGCCTCAAAAAAATGCCTTCGCCTTCTATCTTCTTCTTCTCAACTTGCTCTGCAAAATACTTGTCATCAAACTTTTTCGACATTAAACATTTTTCACATTGACCCGGAGATGTCAACAACCTTGGTTGAAGTGGCAATTACATAAGATTGATTGACACATCGAAGAGGAACACCATTAATCTTGAGTGGTCCTGCCAGCAATGATAAATAAGTGGTCCAAAAGCTACATGAATGTAGTACCAAACTTATTCATCAAGAGGACGAGAGCTAAATTTTCATGGATCGCAATGCATCATGGATTACATTTAAAAATCAGTAAATTGGTTGGTACCCAAATAAAAAAAAAAAATTAGACAAGAAAAAACTAATCCCTTTTCAGACTTTGACCGTCTATTGCCATAGTCAAAAAAATATACATTTAAGTCAATCATGGCCAAGATCTATCTAGATGGTGAAGGCCTCTTACACTATCAGAGCAGTTAGTATCAGGCAATACACATCTTTCATCACATGATATTTTTTTATAGAAACCAGAAATACTCTGCTATGCTTTTTAGGTTCAACCCTTTGTCCAGGGGAATGAACAAGAAATGGATAACAAAGGAGAAAATAATGAAGCATAAATAAATAATTTTCTATATTTTGTTGAGTTCAACCATGCATAAGAGGAAAATAACTTTCATTCAGCAGGGAATATGCACAAAGATGAAGGATTCAACTCCTGAAAATTAGATGCCAAATATCAAAGTACATTAAGAGGACAGAGAATTAAGAGACACCAAAACATAGATGGCAGTACGTAATCAGATTAAGCAACAGAATTTGACAAATGGGTCCAATCTTTCTCACACACGGAATAGGACACAGAAGTATAATTGCATGAATAGATCAAC
>JAVXUM010000004.1:3953249-3979149 GCA_035590655.1 Pouteria glomerata
GAAATTTGAAAATCGTTCTGACGGATTTCAAAACTGTTCCGACTGATTTCTCTGTAAAAGTCAATATTTTTCACTATTCATTTCTGAAAAACGTGGTTTGCCACCAAACACCCAAATATCACTCAAACCACATTTTTCGTTGTTTTTCGTTACTCCAAACACCCCAGAATAAGATAAAATAAGGTAGATTAAAAATTTTATAATTTAGATAATAAAATAATAAAGTAATTTTTATAAATTTTTAAAAAATTTTAGATGTTTTCAAACCAAATTCATTACTTCAAACTGACACCATGCACACGTGCAGCACGTGAATGCTCCTTGCTTCTGCTGAAAGGAATTTATTTGTCGTTTTGACACGAGCGGACCAATGGCAGACTCCCCCAGTCCGTCTTCTGTGCTTGTCTCGCCGCTTCAAAGGTCACATTCCGTTCTGCTTCGCTTCAATATCTCTGTCACCGGAGAGCCAAACAATTCTCCATTAATCAACATTTTCCTTCTCTATCTTCATCTGCTCTGAGACAACTCACGTTCACTCTCGCCAGCAACCTCAATCACTTCTTCACCACGTTCAATTCGTTCATTCAACAGACCCCAAAGCCCAGATCAATTTTGAATCAAATTCAACTTCTAGTTCCATTTTTTTTTTAAACCCAGAAGCAAGAACTCTTAAAAGCTGGAGCAGCTAAAGACTATTGGGAGCTCGCTATCAAGGGGCTCCCAAAGCGGGTTATCTCACTCCAAGGAGTTCCTAGACCTCGTGAAATCGATCGGCCAGGCTCGATCAAAGGCCGAAGAGGACCGGATTGTCATAAAAGAAATCGAGACCCTCAAGCGCCGAATCAACGAGCCCGACATTCCCAAAAAGAAGATGAAAGAATACATTATCCGGCTCGTTTACGCCGAAATGCTAGGCCACGACGTGTCTTTCGGGTACATACACGCCGTGAAGATGGCCCACGATGACAATCTCTTGACGAAGCGAACTGGGTACTTGGCCGTGACGCTGTTGTTGAACGAGGACCACGATTTGATTATACTGATTGTGAATACGATTCAGAAGGACTTGAAATCGGAAAATTACTCGGTGGTGTGCGCCGCGTTGAATGCGGTGTGTAAGTTGATCAACGAGGAGACTATTCCGGCTGTGCTTCCGCAGGTGGTGGAGCTGTTGGGGCACTCCAACGAGGCGGTGAGGAAGAAGGCAGTCATGGCTCTTCATCGGTTTCATCAGCGGTCGCCGTCTTCTGTCAGCCACCTCATCTCCAATTTTCGAAAGGTGTCTATTACGTTTTGTATTCATAATTCATACTTGCATAGCAGGTTATTCAAGCTTGGTTTAAAAATCTTGTTGTGTAAACATGTTCAACCAGTTTATTCTAGTTTTAATCGAGTCGTGCTAGCTTGATTATTTTACAAATTAAGGTTGTCGAGCTAAGCTCGGATCGAACTTGGGCTAAAATATGTTCAAGCGCCAAAAACGAACGAACTTGCTTGTTTACCCGTTCATACTTTATTACTTTCCTTCATGTATGGTACTTTGTGTTGTGTTGGTATATTTTTACAAGTACGTCTTGATCAAATTTTGGGAACTGCCAATGGAGTGTCTTTTGTGTCATAAATATACATTTAAGTATGGTAGGAAAGCCACAATAGGAGAGAGTGATTCTGAATGCTTTAACTCAGTATCATTCGTTCAGGTGTGGTAATGGGTCCCGTTCATTTTCACAATGTTAGTAACTTAGTAGTGCAAAGCACAATTATAGAAGAGCAGTGCAGTTCCCTTATTAGGACCACTCACATAAACACACATATCTCTGCACACTGAATTCTGTTATGCAAGTGGTGTGTCGGTATATTCAATCTAAAAAAGTATGTTCGAGTCCTTCCCGACATGAGCTCAACAAGTCAGTTTGAGTTATGCATATGTAAATGTATGTGTACGTGTTTTCTATTTATGATTGCTATACCCCTGGTGCGCACACTTGTTTCTCGCCAAAATGGTATTTTGTTTTTTTTTGTTTCTTTTTTTTTTAATGAAGTTTTGCTTTTGCAGAGGTTGTGTGATAATGATCCAGGGGTTATGTGTGCAGCACTTTCTCCGCTTTATGATCTCATAAATATTGACACTAATTCCTATAAGGATTTAGTCATCAGCTTTGTAAACATTCTTAAAGAAGTAGCCGAACGCAGATTGCCGAAGAGTTATGATTATCATCAGATGCCTGCTCCATTCATTCAGGTACATCACATTAATCTTATTTGTTATATTATTTAGGAACCTGAAAAAGCTAACGTATTTAGGGTGATATGAGAGCTTTTTGTACACATTGACACATCCTTGAGCGAATAATTTAAAAATGTTATGTCATGGTGAGGGTCTCCATCTTGGTGCAAAAATTTTATTTTGGTAATTCACCAAAAAAGTCCTAAGCGGACCCAACCCAAGTGGAATTCAATTTGCAAAATCATAACCTGCACCAGAGTGCGCGATAAAATGTACTTGGCGATTTAAATCATCGTTAAAATTGAAAAAGAATCACCAAAGCAGCTAACTTGTAGTCCACATAATCATCAAATCCAAAAACTGGATGAACTTTTATTCCCCTGAACAGTACCAGCGGAGTAAGTATGAATTTTTGCAATCTTCGTTTGAACATATGCATTGAAGGAGACACAACCAGCCAGTTTTGAAGCCACAGGGTTGCTTGTGTGCACAAATCTTGAAAACTTCTCTTTTCCAGCAAGGAAATTGGCATTATTCCCAACTTCTTCTTCTTCTTCTTCTTCTTCTTCTTCTTCTTCTTCTTATTATTATTATTATTTTTATTTTTTAGTGTTTTGAAATGGAGGTATGTTTTATGTACACTTAACTCTTTTTCTTCAGATCAAGTTGCTGAAAATCCTAGCATTACTGGGCAGCAGTGACAAGCAGGCTAGTGAACACATGTACACTGTTGTCTCTGACGCAATGAGAAAGTGTGACTCAACTAGTAACATAGGAAATGCTGTTCTTTATGAGTGCATTTGCTGTGTTTCCTCCATACATCCAAGTCCTAAGTTATTAGAGGCTACTGCCAATGCAGTTTCTAAATTTTTGAAGGTACAATTTCCAGAGCTTGTACATGTTTCGTTTTCATTTGTTATTAACTCATGTTCACATTCATATCTATTGCGAAGAGTGACAGACATAATCTGAAGTATATGGGCATTGATGCCCTTAGTAGGTTGATAAAGATAAGTCCAGAAATTGCTGAACAGCACCAACTGGCTGTGATTTATTGCTTAGAGGTAAGAAACGCTATTTTCTCAAATGTGCATTAATTATTTTTTGAATTGATGGAGCCATTTCACTTGCAGACTGGTCCTTTTCTTTGTTTTTCCCTCATCTGTTGACACAAGTGACTAAGATGACTATACTTCCTGATATATGCCTCTTCGCTGTAGTTTCATTTGCTTGATTTATCAAATTTATGGTTTTCTTATGTTTCTATTACTTTTGGTGACGAGTTCATCTGTCATATTGCACTTGTGGATTTGTGATCAATATTGCTTTGTCCTGTTGATATATATCATTCCTATGCCCGAGTCTTGTGGAATCTGTCTTATGCTTGTGGATGAAGTATATGGAGTGTGTATATTTACAGAACTTTCATATATGCAATTTTGCATAATCTGAGAGTCATTTCAACAGATATAAAAGTCGTTATTGGAAGGACATCTGCCACTTAAATCAAATTGTGAATAATTCCAAAAACTATTTCTCTCACTTCTAAAAGATTGTGTAAGTAAAGTTGAGCTAGCTGTTTTGTGTAAATTTGGCTCTTTGCTTTGTCTACTTCAGTGCAAGCACAAGTATTGTCCAACATTCTGTAGCATAAAACATAGCTAGCATATTTGCTGCTTTAAAAATTCTAGGTTTTCCTTGTAGCTAGATTGCAGAACACGCCATAATTATGGAACAGACTTGAGAGCTGTTTTTTTGTGTTTGACATGAAAAATAAAAATGCAGCACTTCCAGTGTGTCCTATGCGTTTTAGGTTTTAGGTCTAGCTTACAGATTCCAAGATTTGTAAACTTCCATTTTAGTGGAAATTTTTTGATACGCTTTAACGAATATTTGACTGAAATCTCTAGTTCTTAGTTTCCATTTAAAGCAGCATTTGTTTTGAGCACCCTCATTAAGTGAAACATCAACTTTATTATGTAGTCAAATAAAGGCTTTTTTTTTTCAAAAAAAAGCCTTTTTTCATTGGAGATGTATTTTAGGTTGGATAATTTGTTAAGTAAGTCAACTACCATGGGAGGTATAATACTTTCTAAAACAGGTCAATTTGTAAAAAGAAAGGGAAATATGATTAGTGAGCCCATTGACATAGCTTAATTTAGTATGCTTTTCCTCATTTGTATTGATGTTGCTTTATATCTGTATTTTGTCAAAATTTGACATGTTATGTGATGCAGGATCCAGATGATACTCTAAAGCGGAAAACTTTTGAACTGCTTTATAAGATGACGAAATCCTCCAATGTAGAAGTTATTGTTGACCGTATGATTGATTACCTGATAAACATTAATGATAATCATTACAAAACTGAAATAGCATCCAGATGTGTTGAGCTTGCGGAGGAATTTGCGCCAAGCAACCATTGGTTCATCCAGGTTATATTAATGTTGGCTTTTCCACCATTGCATGGTTGGAGAAAACATTGTACCTTTGACTTCTTTGTGTTTTGAACTTTCTACTATTGACTTGATTTGTTTACCACAGACCATGAATAGAGTCTTTGAGCATGCAGGGGATCTAGTAAATATTAAAGTTGCACATAACTTGATGAAGTTGATTGCTGAGGGATTTGGTGAGGATGAGGATACTGCAGATAGGCAGCTCAGATCATCTGCTGTATGTATCAATAATGAATTTCTATTTTCTCAATTCATATGTTTTGTGCCAGCTCTTTTTATTGTATTTCCTTTTAATATCTAGCTACCGTTCCTTTTTCGCTGTTGTGCTGTTAGGATTGGTATGTGAAATTTTCAACAAATTTAATGTTTTATTTGTCAATTAGAAAAATGATTGTACTTTTGAATCTTCAGTCGATTTTTGCTTCATGTTGTCAACAATGCATAAAGGCCTTTCATCCCCTTTTAACATATTTACTTATTACTCACAAGGGGAGTTTTTGGTTACACCCTTTGTCCTTGACATTAATGTGATATTAAAATGTTTCCCAAAACTTGGATTGATTGCAATCTCTATTTTCCCTTCTCGCTGTCCACCCAACCTGCATGCCCCGGCCCAAACAAAAATAAAGAAAATTTCTAATTTACATTTCCCAAAAAGCCGATGAGAGAACACTAAAAAATGCTGGAGTCAGTCTTGATTATGTCTCTGTCTATCAATGAGATTAGTTCATAGGATAGATACATTGATAGCTTCTGCCTTTATTTTGCAAATAGCTTCTGGTTGTTTGCCCCTCTTGAAGTAGGAGTATATATGTTTTATGTTGATGTTTTTCTTGGCTGCAGGTGGAGTCATATTTGCATGTAATTGGAGAGCCAAAACTTCCATCTGCATTTCTACAAGCACATCCTTTACCATTTTAGTTTCCCTGTCTTTGCATGTTGACATTGATACACTTCCGGAGTTTGTTATCTCAAAATTTTAGTTTTGAGTAACAGATAATATGTTGGGTCTTGGGAGAATATGGAACTGTTGATGGGCAGTATTCAGCTTCTTATATCACTGGGAAGTTATGTGATGTGGCAGAAGCACATTCGGGTGATGACTCTGTCAAGGTGGATGTAACATATTCTCTTCCTACCTTATAGCGAATCAAAATTGTACTTGCTTACTCAGTTTTGTAATATCTTTTTCTTGTTTAGGTATTTTTATCAGAAGATTCTCATGCATTTCAGTTAGATTGATATAGTGTTGTTGTAAATTGGATAAGCCATTTTAATGCTAGTCGAGCCACTCTTGTACTTGAAATGCTGTTTTTTCTTTCATTTTAGGGTGCATTTTGGAGCATCAAAAAGTAATGAAAAATAACGAAAAATGTGGTTTAGGTAATTTTTTGGCATTTGGAACGTATCCACCAAACCACATTTTTCAGATATGAATATTGAAACTTTTTCACTTTTGTGTCATCTTTTTGGAGAGAGAAACCGTCTGAATAGTTTTTTTTGGGTCCATTAGAACGATTTTATGTCAGAATTTATTAAATGTCGTTAAAAATTTTTTTGGATTTGTAGAAAAGTTATTAGACTTTGTGAAATGTTATTAGGGTTTGTAAAAAATTTATTGAGATTTATAAAAATTTGTTAGGATATGTAGATATATATAAATTTATAGACATTTCACGAAGTACGATGAGTGCAAAATGTGTTATAGAATTTTAGAGGTTTTTAGAGGTTTTAAGAGGTTTTTTGTGTTTTTTAGCGTGCCAAACACACCCTTAACTCTTTGTGTGATGGTTGTTTAATCACCAATAAAAACCATGGTATCCAGTAAAGCCCCAACCTTTTATTTATTTATGTTTTTGTTTGGGAAGGCAAAGATTATTAATGAGAGACAAGAAGGGGGTTCAACCTTGTACAAGTGAAAATACATAAATGACTCAGAGAACAAAAGTATCTCCACATGTAAATGGAAATCTCCCAAAAACACCACAAAAGAATTAAAGGAAAAAAGGAGAGGGGGGGGGGGAATTCTCCCAAACCTAAACTTAAGGAAACATGCATCATTTCATTCCAATTATATACTGTGCATTCCACTCTTCCATTCTTCTTTCTCCACAAGCACTGCATCAAGCATAAAAACGTACTCTCAGACCTTTCCCATTTTTCCTAGGGCAATCCCTACTCCGAGGAACACAAAGCACACTGGATGAGGCATCATCATTCCAACCTCGACACCAAGAAGACCTCCCTAGCCACTAGAGAGAACGGAAGAATGCGATTCATGTTTCTCTGCTTAGTTGCACATACAACACCATTGAAAATCTTTCTCCTCAAATTATCATTTGTCAAAATAACTTTGTGAGTTGTTGACCAAACCACAACCACCAACACCTTCCCCCTCCGGGTGCACTCGGGCCATTGTATGCAGCCTTTCCATGGGAAAAATTAATATCATTCTCAAACTCCGATATAAAGCAAAAATAGTGAAAAGTCAATTGTTAGAAGCCTGTCAAACCAAGGTGTCCTCAATCCCAATTATAAGGTGGATGATTAGTTCCAACCAAGATTTGAAATAACTTAAACTAGTGATTTCAGATTTTACTGTGATATTTGATATGTGGAGTCTGTACCGAAGTTAGCCTGCAGACTTGTTTGAAGGTGGCTACAATTAGTAAGGCATATATAGGGTGTGTTTGGAGTCCCAAAAAAAAACAAAAAACAACTAACGGAAGTGATTGATGTGATATAAAATTGATATGTGGCAAAATATGATTAGAAAATTTTGAAATTTTTTGGTTTTTTTTGGAGCTCCACACGCACTCATAATATTTGATACTTATTGTTGTTGATTTATCATATAACGGATTGATAATGCATGAGAAATCTACCCAGTTTGATCTCCTTAAATATGCTTGCATGTGCTCGGTGATAGTTTGTTGTGAGGGGGGTGTTTCTTTGAGATTTGATATGGCGGATATTCTTATTGACTTCTTGTCATTTGTTTGAACTTGTGCTGATTATTTGTTCGCTTCAAGGCTTATGCAGTTACAGCAATAATGAAAATATATGCTTTTGAGATAGCGGCTGGGAGAAAAGTTGACGTCCTGCCCGAGGTAGGCCTTTTTAGCACTTGTCCCCATTTCTCTTACCTTAGCCATCTAAATCAATTTCTGGATTTGGTGTTTATGTCGCTGAGTACTGTAGTGGCACTTGCTACTTCATATGAATCATAAGCCAAAATATTATTTCTGAGCTATCTTAATTACTGTACCTCCTTCTGGGTCTATCTTATATCCATCGTTCTTGGTCTATCTCATATCATTGTAGAACATTGAATCTGAATTATGTCGCCCCCGGGGCATAAGTCAGTTGGTGAAAGGGTGAGGGTGAGGTAAGACTCCGCTAGCCGCCGCAGGGGTTCGATTCCCATCCAAGATAGAACCCTTGCATTGCACGAGCGGTCAAAAGCAAGCCTTCGCACCCTGCACCACTGATGCACATCCCACGATTTACCTTCTCCACAATACTCCAAGGTAGAGACGGTGGGAACTCTCAAGGTTGGGGTTCAACCTTTTGAATCTGAATTATGTCATTCAAAGGCATGCACTTTTCCTTTACAATTGGTGTTACATATGAGTTCATATAAGTATACTTTACTTATATTATCTTTTTTGGCTTGCCATCTCTCCAAATCTTCTACATTCTCATGCTGCCATCACTCATTACACAAGCTTTCTTTCTTTACCTGCTCAATATTCTGTCACATAATGCGTGGTTAGTCTGATGGCAGCTTTTCATTGGGTTTCCCTTTACATTGGGAGGTGTTGACTGGCTGAACAAAACACTGAAAAGCAGCCATTGACATCACATTGGATGTTCGTAAAGTATTCATTGACACTACATTGGATGTTTAAATATAAGGACTTTGGACTTGGTTAGCAACTGATGCCTCAACTATTCTTATGGTAGTTGTCCTCCTCGTTGGCACTGCTATTGCAGGAAATTTTAAGAGTCAAGAGGGTTTCAGCAGCATCTATGGTTGTTCTATCAAAATAACCATTAATATTGTCAAGCTTATCATTGATAAATAAAATACTGTATGAATTTGTTTGTGTATAGAATATTATTTTTGAGCTTGAATCTTTTCTTTCTTGCTCAACCATCCTTGAGTTCCAACATTGATATTTCAATACAGTTGGAGCTAGATTATCTGATTCATGTTGGTTCTTAGTTTTCCATGCTTGTGATTTAATGGCTCTTTCCTTTTCTCTATGTACTGTTATTCGTTACAATAGAAGTCTATGGTATGAATGCATAATATCAACATATACGCCTGTTTATAATAAACAAATTGCTTTTTGGTATATTGCAATGAACATTATCCAAAATTGTTTATGTTTCGATCACCAAGATATATATCTGTAGATTGGTTTTTTTCTTCCTTGTTGCAGTGTCAATCCTTGATTGAAGAGTTATCGGCATCTCACTCAACAGATTTACAGCAACGAGCATATGAACTTCAAGCAGTCATTGGACTAGATGGTCATGCTCTTGGAAGTATAATGCCACTGGATGCAAGTTGTGAAGACATTGAGGTGTCCTCTAATACCTTATCTAAAACAATTCTTTTAGCAAGCAAAAACTGAAATGAATAAATAGTTATGTATTTCCTTGTTATATTCGGAAAATGGTTACAACTTACAAGCTGTTTCTGCTGCTACTTTTCTCTCTCAGACGCACCTAATTCCTTTTTTGGGAGTTATCACTTATATTCTTTTATATGTTTCACTATAACACGTGTTAAATTTTTTGCTCTTCGTTTTGATGCTCGAGTAACTTGCTAGGGTGGGGTTTGATAAACAATTCTGGGGGTGGGAGAGGCAGGGTTTTGATAAACTTGAAAGAGCATGGATAACTTGGGATGTAACTATGGGGTGAACAAGCAAACAGTGAATAGTGCATGCTGTTCTTTTACATTGATGCATAACTATGTATGTCTGTAGTTACGTGGGAACATTGTTATGCACTTCTTTCTGCATTTATTAGTGGTTATATATCTATTATAATAGGACAATGTGGAAGCATGATTGTCTGAAGATTTTTAGTTGTCATGGTTACAAATATTTGAGTTTTTTAGCTGTCTGCTTTCTGGTTCTGGCTGACCTCTATTTCTTCTGGCCTCTTGATTGTGGCATTTTTTCACCGTGTTGGCATTCTTTTTCCGGCAGATTAACGCTAACAAATGTGATTCCTCCGTGCAGATTGATAAAAGCCTTTCGTTTCTCCATGGGTATGTCCAACAGTCGCTGGAAAAGGGGGCTCGGCACTATATTCGTGAGAATGAACGGTCTGGAATTTTAAACACCACCAGCCTTAGAGACCAAGGCCATCGTGAAGTGTCAACACATCATCTTAGGTTCAAGGCATATGAGCTTCCAAAACCACTAGGACCATCACTTCCAATTTCACTGTCATCCTCAACTGAACTAGCTACAGTATTCGAGCCATCTGTACCTGATACAGGTCGATCAGAACTCAAACTAAGACTCGATGGGGTTCAGAGGAAGTGGGGTAGTCCAACTCACTCCTCTACTGAGCCATCTACCTCGAGCTGCAGTTCTTCCAAAGCATGTGATACATCTCATGATTCGAAGCTGTCCCAAGTTCAGATTTCTCCAGAAAAGCAGAAGCTCGCTGCTTCATTGTTTGGGGCTCCAAAACCCGAGAAGAAACCATCCTTCGCATTCCATAGCGTTTCAAAGACCAGTTCCAAAGCCAGAGACAGGTGCCGCGTAGCAAAGGCGGTGCCTTCTGAAACAGCTCGTGAGAAGGCAACACTTCAGCCACCTCCTCCGGACTTGCTTGACATGGGTGAACTGTCAGCAGGCACAGGCACTACTGTTCCATCCACTGATCCATTTAAGCGATTGGAAGGGCTTTTTATGCCGACTCAAGATGCTTCGTCTCTGAATCATGGTGCGGTTCCTGATATTCTGTCTTTATATGCAGATATCCCTGCAAGCGGTCATTGTATTACTGCTGAAAATCCCTTCTCAAGTTATTCAGAACCCCCGGAAAAGGATGCTCTGGTGAGGCAAATGGGAGGGAACCTTGCAAATCAGAATCTCAACTTATTCAGTGACTTGCTGGGCTGAAACTTACATGCTGTAACTGTACATTTCAATACAAAGGTCAAATTTGGATTATTTGACAAATAAATGTTGTGCCATTTCTCTGCTTTTACACCATACGGCCCTGTCAGCTCTTGTTTGTAAGAAAGTGCTACATTGGTGAGAATTTTCGTTCTCTGCCTTCGTCCAAATTTAGTTGTACTTAGAAACCAGCCAATTGTACTTCCATTCTTAGTTATGAAGTTGGTGAAAGCAAGCTTTTCCAATTAAAGTAAAGATGAATTGTTTTATATGATATGAATTATATGACATGTAACGAAATAAAATAAAATCTTATAAATCTCTACAAACATGAATTACGAGACTATAAAATATTATCTTTTTACTTATAACACAAAAAAAGACACACCAACTTTTAAATTTTATACAATTTTATACTGATTACACAAAATTTGAGATATTAACTTTTTATTTTATACAACTCCAAACATACCCATAGTGTTTATCATACTGGGTCCTTAATAGGTCCGGCGTGTGCATATTTGTACATGAATTTGTCAGGTCCTATATAATCGGTTTCGGGTCTTATATGATCAATTTCGGATTCTAATCAGATATTATAATTACACAGAGAGATTTTTCATTTTCGCATTAACATTTGGTGTAAAATTAAGTTGCACTTGGTATAAAATTAGTTGCACTTAAACCATAACTTAATTACAATAAGACTGTGTTTGATTTGGAGGATTGGATAATGGAGTATAAGTAATACATGAGATAATATATGTGATTGGATATAATATTTAATTAAGATCCGAAACTGATCATGTAGGAGCTGACAAATTCATGTATAATATCCAGATTGGATATAATATTTGGACGTGAGTATAATATCTAGATGTGACGTATAAATAATATCACACCCCTTGTGAGATACCTTATCTATCATTTTAGAGGACTACGGGATCAAGTGGGCTTAAATATCTTTTAACCAAAAAGGGAAATAAATACTATGGATTATTAGTCTTGTCCCTCAAACTTATCCAACTATCATACACAGCCTAACTCTCTTAAAAATAGAGAGAGAGAGAGAGAGAGAGACAGAAAGAGGGAGAGAGCTATTTCATTCCAACATCAAAATCCTTTATATTCCATGCCTCATTTCACATTAAATTTTTTTACTTTTTAAAATTTTCTTTCAATAAATTCGCCAAATTTATATACCACATTTGTATGTTTATATAAAGTCATATGGATAAGTACTGTGAAAAATTTACCTTGATCCTCAAATGGGTGTTCTTTCAATCAAAAAACGGTAAGTGAATCTTAATTACTTGCTCAATCCGAATAAAAAAATTTGAAAATTGGGTGAAGAAGAGGTAGGTTATGACAGTGGCATGGAGTATGAATTCATTTTTCGTGTTTGTTCTGTATTCTTCTTCAATTTAGGGTTTGCGAAAGAGAATTTGATAAAAAAGAGTCACAAGAGTTAGTCCTTAACATTTTTTCTTATTTAAAGTTAGAAAGTTAAAGTTCGAGGTTTTTAATTTAAATTTTTAAAATTCAATTCTTTTGAATTTAAAAAAATATATTCATGAAAATAAAATTATTTTGTGAAAAGGCTATCTTTTTTATACGTTTTCCTATATTATGAATAATAATATCAAATAATTTAAAGGGTTAATTGCACTAACACTCTTTTAATTATACTTGATTTTCAATTACCCCTTTATCTATTAAGCCTAATATTTTAACCATGTTACTTATTTTAAAAAGAGTTTCGTTTAAAGACCATTAAATAAATTAGATTGAATAAAGTCAACAATTAACTATTTGTATAGTAAAATTTTATTAAGACCAAAATAACCTTATACAAAAAAAATAATAAATACATATACATAGACATATATATAAATTTTATTATTCTTTTACTCTCTTTACCCATTTAAAAATTAATTTATAATAAAAGTTATAGAATAATAATTGAATTTATTAAAATAAAAATTAAACTTTAATAAATAATAATTTATTATTAGAATGTTTTCTTCTGTTAATTTTTTATATTAATAAAAGATAATTACCATTAAAAATAAGTAATGATTTACCGTTAAAATTAAAATTATTTATTAAAAACTTTATTATATAAATAAATTATATTTTTATTAATATTATTTATTACTATTTAATCAAATTAAAATAAATTACTATGAAATCAATAATTTTTCATTTTTATTTAATTTCATTGGCTAAAGAATAATTATAAAAAATAGGTGCTAATTACAAAAACAAGGATATAAATAATTTATTGTTAAACTTTAACAAATAATAATTTATTATTAGACTGGTTTCTTTTAATAATAATTTTTATATTAATCAAAATTAATTACTATTAAAAATATATAATGATTTACTATTAAAATTTATATTATTTATTGCTTAGAAATTTTATGATATAAATAAATAATAATTTTTATTAATATTATTTATCACTATTTATTTAAATTAAAATAAATTACTACTAAATTAATATTTTGTCGTCATTTTTTTTTTTTTATCAAATTTAGCTAGCTGAAAGATAATTACAAAAAATAAGTTCTAATTACAAAAATAAGAATGTAAATAATTTATAATTTTAATAAATTCAATTATTCTTTTATAACATTTATCATAAATTAATTTTTAAATGGCTTATGAGAGTAAGAAAAGAATAAAATTTTATGTAAACATATATGTATATACGTGTATTTATTTGTTTTTTATTATATTTGTGGGTATTTTAATCTTATTAAAGTTTTATTATACAAAAAATTGACTATTAACCTTATTTTATTTAATTTATTTAAGATTTTTAAATAAAACTCTTTTTAAATAGATGAGTAAGAGCTTAATATGAAGAATAATTAAAAATCCGACATAATTGGCTAACAATCGTGATTTGTGACCCAAATCAATGGGTTTGGGGGACATTCGATGCACTTGTGCACCGAATCCTTCAAAAATTCATGGGTAAAGAAATAAGACTTATTAACACTTTCACACTTGTACGCTACAAAGAGAAAAATGTAACGTTAAACGTTCTTTATTTTTAAATTTATATATTTTAAAAAATGTTATTTATTATAAAAAAATGATATAGTGAAAAATTAAAAATATGGTGTATTTAAAATTTTTCTAATAGGAAACCCATTTTTTAATACCTATTTAGAGTATCAAATTTTTTGAATTATTGAGGCCTCAATTGGTTTATTTTTTTATTTTTAATTTTCTATTTTGAGCTCATTTTTCATTTTGAACTTTTGAAAACAAGAAAAACAGTTTAAAGTGCATTTGATCACTTGTCTTTTTAAATTTTATTTTAGAAAACAGAAATTGAGTTTACACATAAAATGAAAAATAACAAAAAATCATTTTGAGTATTTTTAATTCAAATAAGGAAAACAAAATTTTTTGTTTCCATATTTTAAAATTTTTGAAACATAAAACACATAAAATAAAAAATAAAAAATAAAGAAAAAAAACAAACCAAATGCCACCTGAGTGTTTTGTATGGTTTCCTGAAAAATGTGACAAAAATAGTGTAAGTGAGGAAAGTTAGTAAAAATTAGTAAAAATTAAAGAAAGTTGATAAAAGTTGAAGAAAATCAGTAGAAATTGAAAAAGATTAAAAAATTTTTACACAAAAAAATTTGGAGAAATGTGAAAATTTTTTATTTATATTATTTATACTAACACTCTCTAATTTTATTTGATATTTCATGAGTATTTCTATCTTTTTATTTAAAAATTTAACTTAAGATTTTAAAGCTTAGGAGAGTAAAAATACAACTCTCCAAATTTTAACTTCGATATAATCCTTACTTTATTATTTATACTTGCATTATCTAATTTTATTTGATTCTTAATAAGTATTTTTATCTTTTTATTTGAAAATTTAACTTAAGCTTTTAAAATTTAGGAGTGTGAAACACAATTATCCCAATTTTAATTCTAATCTTTAATTAATTGTGTGCTTAGAGTGTTAAATTTGGTTAAAAATTTTCGAATTTCTCCAAATCTTTTTAATTTTCTTCAAATTTTCTTGCATAGTTTTTTTTTTTTCACTTTTTTTAACATCTACCAACTTTCTTTAATTTTTACTAACTCTATTCAACTTTCCTTATTTTTTTACATTTTTTTCGAGAAAACAAACAAAGCATTCAATAATTTAAAAAATTTAATACTCTAGACAAGCATTAAAAAATGAGATTCTTATTAGAGAAATTTTAAATACATTATATTTTAAATTTTTTATACTACATCTTTTTTATAATAAATAATATTTTTTTAAAATATGCAAAGTTAAAAATAAAACGCATTTAATGTTACATTTTCCCCTTATGGAATAGAACCGTGGGATTACACTATGACATTAGGTCTTCTTTCTTTACTAGTGATTTTTTCAAGGATTCGGCGCACTAAACTGTTCACCGGTGCACCCCCGAACCCCAAATCAACTCCCCGACTTTCATCGGTATTCGCGACCGGAGCACTGCGGCCGATTGATGCCGAAGTATTTTTCTGCAGACACCGATAACCAGAACAAGGATACCTGCCGATGCCACCTCAACCATGGTCCCGCCTATGCTTCGCAGACTCATCTCACAGTTCACCTCCGTCCCACCAAAGTCCAGCAACCTACGCACCATCCAGCTTGCTACTGCCCGCGTAAGTGCCACTTCCGATGAAGTCCTCAACGTCATAAATACGACTAGCCCCATGGAACCTGCTCTTGAAAAGTTAGTCCCCTCTTTCTCCTCTGACATTGTCCATTCCGTACTTCAGCAACAGCTTGACCCCGAAATGGCTTTCCGATTTTTCGTGTGGGCTGCAAAGAGAAAGAAATTTCGTTGTTGGGTTTCGTATGACGTGATTGTTGATAGGCTTGTTGAGGACAATGGATTTGAATTGTTTTGGAAAACACTCGAAGAGATCAAGAGTTGTGGGATTCCTATTTCATCTTGTGCTTTCACTGTATTGATTGCTGGGTATTGGAGGGTGCGAATGGCTGAAAAGGCCGTGGAAGCGTTTGGTAGAATGAAAGATTTTGATTGCAAGCCTGATTTGTATGCGTATAACATGATTTTGCATGTTATGGTAAAAAAAGAAGTCATTTTGTTAGCTTTAGCTGTATATAATATGATGTTGAAGTCGAATTGTAGTCCAAATTGTGCTACTTCTAGCATTTTAATGGATGGGTTGTGTAAAAGTGGCAAGACTGGAGATGCCCTTCAATTGTTTGATGAAATGACTCAAAGAGGCACACTGCCTAACAGAGTAACTTATACCGTTATCCTTTCAGGGTTGTGTCGAGCAAAGAAAGCTGATGAAGCACACAGATTGTTTAATACAATGAGCAGTAAAGGGTGTTCTCCCGATGTGATTACTCATAATGCATTGCTCAATGGGTTTTGCAAGTTGGGTAAAATCGATGAAGCATTTATGCTTTTGACTTGTCTTCAGAAGGATGGGTATGTCCTTGGTTTGAATGGATATAGTTGCTTGATTGATGGTCTATTTAGAGCTCGGAGGGATAATGAGGCAGTTAAATTATTTATGAAAATGTGTGAGGAGAACATCGCACCTGACGTTGTTTTGTATACTATTATGATTCGGGGTCTATCTGAAGCAGGCAAGGTAAACGATGCATTGAAGTTGTTGAGGGTCATGACAGAGAGAGGTGTGGCGCCAGATACTTGCTGTTACAATACTTTGATAAACGGGTTTTGTGATATGGGTCTGTTGGACCAGGCTCGGTCGCTTAAACTCGAAATTTCAGAAAATAACTGTTTCCCAAACACTTGCACTTACACAATTCTTATTTGTGGTATGTGTAGGAATGGCCTAGTCGGGGAGGCACAAGAAATATTCAATGAGATGGAGAAGGTTGGATGCTTCCCTTCTGTGTTGACCTTCAATTCTCTTATTGATGGGCTTTGTAAGGCTGGTGACCTTGAGGAAGCCCGCCTTTTGTTATACAAGATGGAGGTTGGAAGAAATCAATCATTATTCCTTAGGCTTTCTCAAGGGACAGATCGGGTTCTTGACAGTGCAAGTCTCAAAGAAATGGTGGAGAGATTGTGTAACTCAGGATTGATTCTTAAAGCTTACAAGCTTCTCACGCAGCTCACGGATAGTGGGGTTCTGCCAAACATCACGACTTACAACGTTCTGATCAATGGCTTCAGCAAAGCAGGAAACATTAATGGTGCCTTTAAGCTTTTCAAGGAGCTCCAACTTAAGGGAAATTCCCCTGATTCAGTTACATATGGCACACTTATTGATGGGCTTTTCAGGGTCGACAGGGATGATGAGGCCTTTGGCCTTTTTGAACAAATGATGAAGAGTGGGTGTACGCCTACCTCGGCAGTCTACAAATCGCTTATGACTTGGTGTTGTCGAAAGAAGAAAATTTCCGTTGCTTCTAGTCTTTGGCTGAAGTATTTAAGGCGCCTTCCTGGCCGGGCAGAAGAAGCAATTAAGGTAGTAGAAGACCATCTTGACAAAGGAGAACTAGAAAAGGCAGTTCGAGGCTTACTTGAGCTAGAATTTGAGTTGAGGGACTTTGATTCAGCACCTTACACCATTTGGCTTATTGGGTTGTGCCAGGTGGGTAAACTGGATGAAGCTTTAAAGGTTTTCTCCATTCTCAAGGAGTGGGGGGTCAGTGTATCTGCCCCAAGTTGTGTCAAGTTGATCCGCAATCTTTGTCGAAGGCAAAATTTAGACCAGGCAATTGACGTTTTCTGCTATGCTCTGGGCAAAGGTTTCAGGTTGAGGCCACGGATTTGCAACCGGCTGCTCAAATGCCTTCTGCGTTCTGAAGAAAAAGCAAACTGTGCTCTTGATCTATTGAACAGAATGAATTCTATTGGATACGATTTAGATGATTGTATTTGGGGTAGTACCAAATTTCTTTTACGCAATTATTTGAACTCACAATAGACGGAAAATGTGTTCGTCTGATAAATATTATTCAACTGCCTCATTTTTTATAAGATAATTGTTACTATTTGCTCTATCAAGCATATTAAAATAAAAAAAAGTAGTAAAGGGAAAAAAGTAGAATAAAAGAACAGAAGCAAGCAGTTGGAAGGGAAAAAAAAAAAAAAAGATGGAGAGAGAATCGAGTAGCAAACGCAAAAAGAGGGGAAGAGTCAAACGGATGACCCGTTTGGATGGAGTAAAATAAAAAAGAAAATAAAATAAATAATTTGAGAATATGTTTCCTGTTTGCGAGTTGTGAGTGAATAAAATAAAAAAATAAATAGAGGCCAAAATTATCCATTTTTTTCCTTTAATTTTTTTAAATAATAAACAAAAAATAAATAAAATTACTATATTTATCTAAAGCACAGAGAACAAAAATTAATATTATGTATCTTATTATTTCTTATCTCTTTACTAATATTTTATTTTTCCTCTTAAAATTTCAAAATAAAGAGTATACATAAAAAGAAGTTTTGTGTGTCCTACTCGATCATGGACCGTTTAACCATACAAGAGGTCTCCGATGAGATCAAATGCGAGTCTTCTTTTTATAACTTTATTTTTTATGAAAGTAATTTTTTTTTTGGCAATACTTAGATTTGTAATTCAAGTGGAATATTATAACCTATTGAAATACAAAATTACTTATAAAATGATTGTACTCAATAACAATTTAGAATTATCGTTGGTGTGGTCTCATTTTTAATTAGAACTCTTAGATTCCGTTTGAAAATTCCTATCTATCAGTTATTAACTTTTTAATCTTTTTAAAATAATTATATTTACCTTTTTACATGTTAACTTTTTTTTTTTTTTTTTTAACATTTAAGGGCAAAAATATTAAATTAACAAAAAATTAAAAAATTAATTATTGAAAAATTAACTTCTTTCACTTTTCAAACATAAAAAAATTAATTATTTAATAATTGACTATTAGTCAATTATAAAAAAAGTTAACTTTTTTACTTTTCAAATCAAATCTTAGAGTAAAAAAATTTTATCATTGGGATTATTTTTATGTTTAAGCTATCATTGGGGAGAACTCTAAGTTTTAAAAATTTATAAAAAAAAAAATTTTACATTATTAAAATTATTTTTAAGATTAACTTAAATAACCTTATTTGAGTCAGTGTAGAAGGTTTTGTGAGATGTTCAACTTTGAATAATTTTAATAGAAATATTATAGGTCTTTTGTAAAACCTCAAATTTATATTATTATATAAGATTTTATCATATTTTTTATTTTTATTTTTTAACATTGGTGATATCTCCAACTCAACGAGGTCTCTAAATGTGATTAATTATTGGAGAGATTTTATGAATTTTTTCTTATCACTCTCTTCTACCTTTTCATCTCTCTATCTCATTCAAGTATTATTTTTTTATTTTTCTTAAGTAAATAATTAAATAAATAATTATTTAGTATTTTAAACTTATATTTAAAAATATTGATATAAAGAATTATTAAATAGCGAGGTTGTGAAATTAAAAAAATAAATTTTTATTATATTTTGAAGAATATTTGGAAAGAAATTGTTAAGAACGGCGTAATTCCATCTACTCATTGAGCGGCCCTCTTTCCTACCGAGAACCAAAAAATTTGTAATTTTCAATTATTACGTGAAAAAAAAATCGGTTCAGATAAGGAAAAAAAAAAAAAGAACCCGATTCGTTATAGAATCCGATAAGAAGAAATCCCCGACCCTGCCAACGGGCTCAGAAGCGCTCGCCTTTTTTCGGTTTTGAAGCTCCCGCCTTTGCCCTCTTTCACATTCGCAACACTTCTCTTTCTCTCTCTCCTCTCTGCGTAACCAACCAGGCTTGGATTCGAAGGTTTGTCTCGTGGAAGCGGATCCGTGGCTCCGTTTGTTTCGTCTTTTTCGGCATCGCTGGTTTGCTTCTCTCTCTCTCCTTCTTTGTAGTGTTCGATGTTTGAGGACCTAACCTAAGTGTAGAATTGAAGATCAAGTATGTGGAATTTGTGGTTATAATGCACGCAATTAACGCGAAACACGCATACGAAGGCATAACTATACTGAGAACGATGGATTGATTGGGTTGTATTTGGTTAATTTAGAAATGCACTGACTCTATCTTGGACCGTTGTCAATTTGGGTTTATTGTACGAAGTCGCATTTGATTAGTAAAGGACTCAAAATTTTCTCGCACAGGATGATTTATCTTTACTGTTAAGTAAAAACGGACATATGCTGGAGCTTGATAAAACCTCATTATTGAAATTAATGATTGTACTATATTTTGATCTCTCACTACTTTTACAGTTGTATAAATAATTTTTCAAAAATCACATACCCAATTGGGTAATTTTATTTTATTTTTAATTTTTTTAATTTATAGAATTTGTGATCACCACTACCGCTAGGTAGTTATCGCGCACAATATGCATGCACTAGTATGTACAATTGTTTTTGGATGTTAATGAAAATTGGAATATTGAGGCCTAAGGGTTTTACAGAAGTGTAGAGGTTTCCCTTTGGGGCACAGCCATGTATGCATGGGTGCTCATTATTTGCCATTTTGAATAAACCTATTGCAACTATATTTTAAAAGGGGAAACAGTCTGGTATTGTTGAAGCAATTTATGTGCTTCTATATGGGTTGATTGCTTTATCCAGATGTGACAATGCATGGCAGCTATCTAGCTGCAAACTCTGAGGTGTCTTTCTTTTAACCTTTAATGTTGTTTGCTGAAATTCCCTTCCCGGGGGTGTGACCCTGAATTGCAAGTTTTTGTTTTTGATATTTTGTTTGAATTTGCATTGGACCAACTACTGTAAAATACCACAACCACTTTCAGGAAAAAATTTGTACAACCATCTAGCTCTTCTCTTCTGCTTACACGCACTGTCTTATGTGTTGATTTGTATGATGATATATATATTTATATCAAGTCAAATAAACCACACCTGAACATTTATGCACACACATGCACAGTTCTGTAGGCGTGCTGGTTCTTTATAAAATTTTGCCTTTGTCACATCTAACCTTCAATATCTTTGTCCACTGACATCTAAACATTTCCTTGGGGAAGTAATTCTTCGAGAGAGATATGATTAGGCATCCAAGGGTTTTGATGTAAATGAACTTTCCTTTGCTGCTGCCTATTTTACTCAGCCTTGAAGCACTTTTTCTTAAAATGTTGTTAAAACATCAAACTCAAAACCAATAGCTAAGGAATGGAGAGGCGGGTTAGGATCTTATATTGGTTTGAGAAGTTTGATTTTGTAGATGTGGGATATATTCCAACAGTTTCCCAAAGCCATAGTAGAATACATCTTCTAAGGCCTCGTTTGTTTCATTGGGTAAGGGATAGGATGGGACATACTATCCCAAATCTCTCTCTCTCTCTCTCCACTATTTTTTATAAAGCGTTTTCTTGGCATATGATGGATGGGATAACATATCCATGGGAGAGCATATACCATCTACATAGGATATGCATATCCAGCCTAGGAGGTGGGATGTTATCTCCTAATGCGGAGATTGATTTGGATATAGATGTTAAATGACCAAATTACCCTCAACAAATCCGTAGATCCTTCATCGATCTTTGTCTTACACTCTCGATGCCCTAGCTACGTCCTCTCGTCAATCTGCATCGGAAGCCACCATCATTGCCATTGTCATCAAGTTTGATCGTTTCCATCATTGGTGAGGCATCTAGCTCTTGATTTCTCTTTATCTCTCTAGGGCTTTTCAGAAGTCTGTCAAAGGGCTTCTCCGAAAGCATTTATTACACCTTGTCACTTAGCCTTGCTAATTTTTGGACCTTTGGTCGGTTATAGCTTTCCGACCACCTGCTCATCTTCCCTAACCCCACTCTTTGATCTTGTCCAATTCGATTCCCTCATAGTATATTTATAAGAAGTATATTTGTAATTGATATGTATATGTTGCGGCTATAGATGAATATAAATGGTGAAATATAATTGCTATGTTAACTTTGCACTCCCTGTTTGTCACAAATTTCACAGTATATCTGCAACTTCTGGTTCTAAATTTGTGTGAACTCTATGGTTTTCTTTCTATAGAAGGCACGAGGCCACTTACCAATAAGGTGTTTAATAAAATGTGTCAGCTAAAGAGAGAGAGAAAGAAATTTATTTAGTTGACGCATTTTTAAATCGCTATTGAATGTTGTGCATTTCCTAATACTCTAAATCCTTCCTGTCAGTTTGGCAGTTCTGAAAGATATTTTGGCACCTATTACTTATCCAATGGAGAAAGCAAGCCAACCACCTATTCCTGGATCAAGGCAATCGAATTTGAAAAAGTCATTTAAGCTGGGTATACGTACTCTGCTAACAACATGTTCAAAAGAGGTGATTAGTTTAAATATGACCCTTTCTTCCCCATCATTTTCACTTAGACTGCTCCCCAAGCCAACAGCAAAGGTACTATAGCAACTTCTTTTTATCAGATTGGGAGTGTTTCAAGTTTTTATATGTATAAACTTAAATGTGACAATCATGTGTATGTGGCATAAGGTTATGCAAGTCGGTGGTTTATTTGAGGAGAAACCATTGTACTTGTCAAACTAAGAAAGAAACTAGTTTTATTATTATTGTTGTTGTTGTTGTTATTGTTATTGTTATTGTTATTATTATTTTTGTTTTGTGCTTTACTTTTTTGTGAAGTTATTATTTGGAACTATTGTAAACTAAGTCACTTGCCTGATGGTAGGTCTTTTGGAAGTTTCTAAGTCTTGCTAGGTTTTTTGAAGGTTTGCGAGTCTTGTAACCCTAAAAGAAACAAACAAATATAAGAAAAACATTGACGCAGTCAAATAATGTGTTGTACCAAATGGCCTTTGTTTGATTATTGTGCATCCCAAATTTCCTGTTCTTTATTTTATTTTTTTACCATCCCTCTTATTGGCTCTTGGGAATTATATGCCACCTTGATGCTTTGTGCTAAGTTTCACTCTAGAAGCCATTAATCATTATATATTTGAAAAACTAGTTTTCTTATCAAGAAAATATTAACCGCAATGTTGTAAAGATATGGGATGCTCAAGTTGAAAGTGCTGCGAGTACATTGGGAAGGTAAAGGAGAATGGTGAGAGAGAAGATGTGATGACCTATGATTTTATGGACCTCATACTGTATACAGCTGATGTTGAATTAGGATTTCTATTTCTGATGTTCACTGTTAACTAGTTTCAAGTGAAATCCTTTGTCACTTGAGTGCGGGAATTGCTTTATTTATACAAGATCTTAAGGTCAACAAAAATTGAATATTGAACAAAAAGTGAGGTAACTGGTAGAGGTCGTGTGGCATCTGTCACTCGAAAGAAAGTTGATGTAGAAAGATTGACTAGCATGGTTGGCTATGTTTTAGTGCCAGTTTTCTGGCAGTAGCTGCTATCTTACCACTCACTATTTAGATTTTGAGTAGCCTTAGTTGATATAAGATATCGCCATTAGCCTTAGTTGATATAACATATCGCCATTCTCCAGATCAAGAAAAAATTAATCACATTTATATAGTATGTGAATATCAAATTATGTTGTAATCTTATTACAAGTTGTAATTGAAAGGATTGACCAATGTGTATGAAAATGGAACCCAACAAGTATCATAATGCTCTTTTGTTATCTCTCTTCTATGAAATGTTTTACAGGAATTTTTGTGAATTTATATATTTCTTTTTCATTTATGGCAATAGGAAATCTCAAAAGCATTTGCAAGGTTTAGTGATGCTGAGCAAGAAGCTCTCCATCGACTATTTATACAGGTATAGATTTATGTCCTGATTTTAATATTCATATACGTCTTTTAAAAGTCTTCACATCACAAGTTGAAGAATCGTGGAGTTCAAGGTCGAGTTTTCTCCAAGAAGAGGGGATTGGTATAACATGGTGCAAGATTTGTATTAAGCTGGTACTAGAGCCATTGGATTTTTAGTGGGAATATTTTTTTAATTATGTGGGTTCGACTTTTTATTTTTAGATATTTTAAGGTTTTAATAATGTTGCTTAAGTTGATATGGAAAAAAGATTATATGATAACATACATTGGAAAAAATGATGTTAAGCAAAGAAAAAGATTTACTGCATTGCACAAGCTCTGAAAGTCCCACCAGCATGTTGTAGCATTAGCAGTGATTTATTAACTATTAGATTTGCAACAATGCTTTAAAGGACAACCTAGTACATGAGGCTATCGCTTGCAGGGTTTGGGAAGGGTCAGATACAGGCCGTCTTACATCTGTTTGCAAAGAGACTGTTTCCATGGTTCTTAGCCATTTTCTGTCACCATGTTCTAAATTTTTTCTAACTTCCCTTTAAGTTTAAGTTTGGTCTAATATATTGTGCCGTGTTGTATAATTTTCAGGTTATTACTTCTTTGCACGAAAATATAGAGGTACATATTCTTCACCTCCTTGTTTTATTTTTTATTTTATTTTTTGGGGGAGATGGTGGTAAAATGTGAAAATATACATTCCTTAATGCTTCATTACATATTAGTAATGTGTGGTTAAGTAGCATGGACACATCAGGAGGACTCATGCTCATTGACACATCATTGAAATTTCTGGAATTATGCCCAAAACTCATTGCTCGTGTCTATATGTTTGACAATTCAAAATTTCTAGTACTTTATAACATTTCCAGATCCCCCAACCAATAACCATGCTGTGCAAAACATGAGTTTTTTTCTAACCCCACAAGAAACAAGATGTATATGCCCCAAAGTGTCCAATCCTTTTCCCTTTTTTTTTCCAGGAAGATTTTGACATCATACACATTTTCACCACAAGTTGAGTTTGCAACATGCACGTTTCATGTAGGAAAAGGATGTTCTTTGAAGGAAAAAAATATAATGACAAAAGTGGCAGTATTGTAAATAATGTAATCACGAAAATGCCATTTGTCAAACTTCTCCTTTTATGCTTTGGAATTGTAACAAGGAAACTTTGTAAAATATGAAAGTCATATATTGTCTGATAAAAATTTGAATTGGACAATCAATTAAGCATCTAAATGAAAACTTAAACCAGCTTTAAGGGATCGTGTTCATTGTTTTGACCTGCTGTTTTCATGTGATTATTAGTTATGTCTTGTAAATTGAGTTGAGTGCTAACTTGTGTTCTTTTTATTCACAGGACGAATTTGAGTCAGTATGTTTTGAGACACAGGTTTGCTTTTTGTATCATACCATAACAATATTATGGAGTTATCACACTTGGAGTTCCACATTTAGGTTATATTTGGTACGAGGGAATTGGGTGGAATGGAATGCTCATTTCCAGGTCTTATTCAATTCCTTGTTTGGTATGCTTAAGTAGTCAAGTGAAATGGGAATGCCCATTCCAACAAAATGTGGAATCACTGTTCCCAAGAGGATAAGAGAGAGAATTAAAACTATTAACAAAGAGAGAATAAAAAAGCAAATGGTGGCCACCACCAACTTCCACTATGCACTGCACCCTCTCCACCTCCGCCATTTGTTGCCCTCCACCATCACTATATAGAACCTTTGCGGCTACTACTATTGCCAGCACTCCTACTCTCTACCAACTCCATCATGACCCTTGACAACTCTACTCACCAACTCCATCGCCTTCTGTCATAACCATTATTGCCACTTCCTCCACCATTTGTTCGTCGCTAACATCAACCACTACCTTCTACCACTTCCATTACTATTTTCGGTTCCATCACACTCCACTACATCTATTATCTGCATTACACTGCCACCTTCTATCGTGTCCATTACAACCATCTCTCACTAACTCCACCTCTCTTCCACTACCACCGCCATTTATCTTGCCCACAATTAACCCCCCCAAACTCCCAATATGCATGGAGTTTGCCACTACCATCACCCATCTCCACTATATTGCTATAAGAACTTTTTATTCCAATCTAATATAAAGTAATATTAAAATGAAAATCGTTTCATTCTAACAATATTTAAATAGAAAACCATATAATGGAAGAGAAAGGGTCATTCTATTCCATTCTAACCTTCATTCCTTTCTTGCATATGTTTAAAGTTATTGCTTAAGAGACACAAACAATTCTAAGAAGGTG
>JAVXUM010000004.1:3979249-3990666 GCA_035590655.1 Pouteria glomerata
TGAATGTGTAAAAAGTAATAGAGAATTTTAGAGTTTTTGAGAGTTTTTCAGAACTTATCAGAGCTCCAAACAACCCCATAACTGATTGAAATCGGACTTGTACGCGCAACTGCAATTTGCTAGAATCGATAATATGCAGGAGAGTGATTGATTGACTCTTTATGTGATTATTAAGTTGCTCAATAACATGGTTTTTCGGTGCAAAAGGCGATCTCCCTCGTCCTCAGGACCCCCACCCCCGACCGCACAGGTATGATGGAAGAAGTAAATCACGGTACACAACGGCCTCCTACACAGGAGGGCATAGACCAGGTGTCACAGGGAGTCCACCCTATGTTTCAGGGAATTTTACTTCTACACTGCAACAAAGCTGGCTCGAACCCTTGCCCTTCGGTGCAAATCTACTGCCCGAGTACTAACTGTGCTACGCCCGTGGGAGCAATTCATTCTTAGGATATGTTTAGTATAAGATAAAAATTTAAAGATAAAAGATTACGGGAGTAATTATTACTCGAGTAACGATTACCTGAATAACGAATTTATAATATTTATGTTTAGAATGAAAGAGTAAATATTAATCGGTAATAATTATATTATATTTAAAATGTTAAAAGTTTTGAAAAAATAAAAGTTAATTGTAAAAAATTGTAAAAATATATTTTACGAGAATAATAAAAAAAAGATAAAAAATTTCTATTACTCTTCATTATTTACCCCTCGAGTAAAAATTTACTCTTATATGTGGGTAATAGTTACCCCCGAGTAATTGTTATCCCCATCTATACATGTGTAATAGAGGATAAAAATTACTTGAATAACTTTTACTTCTCATTACTTCCAAAACAAATGTCTTTAAGAGTCAACGTGTGTTTAGAAAATGAGGTATAGGAATTACAGTGAAGGAATCAAGAGTCTTGATTTAATTAAAATTTATTAATTTTATCAAATAGTATTATTACAATATACATTAAATCACTCAATTAAATCCTAATTCTTGATTTCTTCCTTGCAGACAGTGTACTGCAACCTCTTGGAACTCTTAAAAAAAAGGATTCGGGCATTGAAAACGAGCTCTCTAACAACTAGGGTTTCAGGTGCGGATCAATGGACGTTCAAGATTGATTTGTATTTAATATAATGATTTTAATTAATTTAATTAAAATTAATTTGAAAATAAAAATAAAAATTAAAAAATAACACAGTTAATATAAAATATAAAAAATCATATTACATTGAATACAAATCAATCTTGATTGCTTATATCTACATAAGCGTACGAATAAGATTCTTAATTTGAATTAGAGTGGTGATAATATTATAATAGATTTTGTTAATGTCAGAGCTCTATTAATGATCTTTTAATTATTAACAAAATTATTTTTCTATATTATTTAATGGAACTTACAATCTCTCTTCTTCATTAGTTTCTTTCTAAATCTCCCTCATTAATTTTTGTCTCTGAATTATTAATCAGAGCTCAATTAAAATTTTGTTTAATTATTAACAAAATTGTCATCCTGTATTATATTATCCCATTTAATTCTCTCTTACTTATTAATTTTTCAGTCTTACTTTATCTATTCATCTCTCATTAAATTCTCTATTTTCTAAAAAATACCTATTTTCAAAATATAGTTAAATAATAAATTTTCGTTTTAAACTTAAAAATTATTTATGTGCCATTGAATTATAAAAATACTCCATTTGAAAAACATTTCCCTTCAAAATATAGTTAATAATAAATTTTTTATTTTAAACATAAAAAATATTAAACTTGATTAAATTATAAAAATACGTCTACTTATTTATTATCTTTTATTTAATATATTTGAAGGTTTATTATTGGCATGAACTATTTTTTTTAGATTAATAAAATTTCAATGTAATTGTATAAAAGAAAAATTTATACTATTGGAAATTTGGACTAATATTTAATTGTGACTATATTAATTTTAAATAAAAATTATTAAAATATTTTTATTAAAAAATTATTATTACTATAAAATTGTCTACGTTAAAATTTTTATAATATTTTTTGAAGAATATTATCTTTTTTTTTTTTTTATTATGCATAATATATATAATTATTGAAACTTTGGGATCTTGTTTGTCATAAAAATATTGGAAACCAAATCCTATTTATTTTTTAAGGGACAAAATGTATTAAGAAATTTAGATTGATAAAAGTAAAAAATATAAATTTTTTCTAAAACGAGAAATTTATTATTTAACTATATTTTGAAGAGAAATTTTTTTCAAATAAAGTTATTTTAATAATTAAATGGCATATTAATAATTTTTAAATTTAAAATGAAAACTTTAGTATTTAACTATATTTTGAATAGATATGTTTTTTGAAGAGAGAAAATAAGAGAATAATATGTTTTTTTTTTTAAAAAGAGATAGAGATAATAGATAGGATGAGAGAAATAAATTAAAGAGGAAGATAGAATATAGGTTCATAGAATAATAGAGGATTGTAATTTTGTGAATAATTAAATAAAACATTAATTGAGCTTTGGCAATTAATAAGGAGATTTAAAGAGAGAAATTAATGAAGGTAATTTTGTAAATAACTAAACAAAGCATTAATTGGGCTGTGGTAATTAATCAGGATATTTATTTTTTGGCTAGGTATTAATCTAGAGATTTAAAGAGAGAAATTAATAAGAAGAAAGAATGTAGGTTATGTTAAATAATATAGAAAGGTAATTTTCTCAATAACTAAAAAGATCATTAACGGAACTCAGGTATTAACAAAATCTACTCTGGCATTATCACTACCCAAAATAAATTAATATATATGTATAAAATGCCGTAATCAATTGAACTTCTAAATTTTAAATTATATATAACAATTGAGAAAAAAAATAATTAATTTTTTTAGGAAATTTGATATATATCCTAAATTTTCTTAATCCAAAAATTTAAATTTACTAGCGGTGGTATTTGTTGATCAAGATTGACCATTTTATTTAAATTTTTAAAGCAGCCTGAATCATTATATAAATTTTTTGTTAGTCAAAAATTTATATATACCAAGGACATTTTTTGTAACTTAGACAGGACCATAGCTCCTTATAGCCTCGTCATTGATCTCAATCCAGTTGCACATTCAATAGCTCGTGTCATTACTAGCACTAACTAAAATCTAATGCCGCAGGCATTTAGAATATTCTTATAGTTAATTGATAATTGTAACAAATAATCGTGCGAATTTTAAAAAAAAATGAAATGTGAAGGAAATGAAAGCTTGACTAGTTAATGAATGAAAGCTTTACTGTATTTTACTGTTATTCCCATGCAGCCAATCAGATTATCCAGAAGCGAAAAACAAAGTTGTATTTATACATGCGTGTATACCTATATTCATGCTCTTCACACTAATTTGAACAATAATTTCAATTTATCTTGCCATTTACATGAATTTGAACATATTAACAACCATACCCAGAACCAGAAATGGAATGAGCATGTCCCGCATATGAAGATTTAATATTTGATCATATATACTAATATAGCATGATATATATATATATACTGCAGTATAGAAAACTGTTCAGTCATATATATATATATATATATATCATATGCCACTTTTCACATGCATGCAGGCAGCTAAGCTAAACTAAACCAGAAGTAGATGATAATAATTGTTCAATACATTAGGGAAAAAAAAATGATAAACTAGGGAAATAAACACACAATGTTTGACGAAATAATATTGGAGGAAAACTTAAAAATCACATCTTTATTGATTGCCTTGCGGACTTCATACAATAATAGAACAAACAATACAATCCTTGCCCTGGACTAAACTAAGATTTCAGCGATCCCACTTCTTATCCAATTTCTCCATTCTCATAATTCTCAAGAACGAAAGAACATGAATGGCTTTCGAGTTCAATGTTTGTTTCCCTTCAACTTTTCACTATGAAGAAGACGCTGTATATACACTTTGCTTTCTCCCTTTTTGTGTATCTTTCTTCTTAACCTTTCTTGATCTTCTGGGTGAGTTAGAATCAGAAAAAAAAGGGGGTTTTTTCTTCCGAGGGGAATTCTTTCTATATTTAGAAAGATTTAGGAAGTCGGGTAGGGAGTTGAGTCTGGCTCTGTTTGGAGCATGGTTTTGAAAAATAAAAAAGAGAACAATTGGTTTTGAAGGGAAGTATAAAAAGAATATAACTTCAAAGATCCCAAAAGCATATTATGTAATGGCGAAGTGTGTAACCCATCACTTCTAAAACCATGCTTTGGACCATTTCATGTCCTGAGGGATAGCCTGATGGGCAAGCCATTTTGGGGAATGGCAAAAGGGCCATACTGAATTCCATTCTGTGGACCCACCGTAGACCACCTGCGGATGAGAACAAAAGGCGGCACTAATATCAGCAAAAAGATCCATTAAACTTTCCTATTTTTAGAAACCGGGACTTTTAACAAAAATTGCCAAAAAAAAAAAAAGGTGACTACCACTGTTATTGATATTGGATTTTCACCAACCTGTACTTTGTGGTCAGGTGATGCAGAAGAATCAAAATCTCCATCTTGGCCAACTCATTCCCCGGACATGAGTGGGTCCCATTGCCAAATGGCATAAATGTATGGGGTCTTGGAGCAACCTGGTAAGAGTATAGAAAATAATTCAATTTCACATTTTCAAAAGTAAAATAAGAAGGAAAAAAAAAAAAAAAGAGAAAAGAAAACAAATTTATTCAGTTTTGTTTTTGAATTTTACCTCAAATCTTGAGGGATCAAACTTCTCAGGCTCTGGGAAATTGTCTGGGTTGTGATGGATGTTTCTGAAGAGTGGTAAAACTTTCCACCCTTTTGGGATAAGGTAGCCTGAAAGTATATCGAAAATTAAAAAAAAAAAAAAGTGAGCTCCAAGAGTCATACATATGGAAAAAAACAAAGAACAATTAATTTTAGTTATTTTTGACTAATGGGTTTCAATTATTTCCTCATAATTAGGTTGCAACTGACCTTCAAATTCCACATCCTCAACAGCTTCTCTGAAAGTGAAAGATAGGATTGAAGCAACTCTGAGTGTCTCTTGGATCACCCTTGAAGTCACTGGCATCTTCTTGGTGTCTGCCCAAGTCAGACCCTTGTCTTCACCACACTTCTCTGTCACTGTGGCTTCTTGCTCTTCCTGCAAAGTTTCAAACTTTTTTAAGTCCAAAGAACCCACAACAAAATAAATGTACTGAGATCGATTATTTCTCATTCTGATTAATTAAGGACCAAGACTCTTACAGTGACAGCTTGTAGCACACTAGGGTTCTCAGCAAGGTACTTAAGGATCCATGTGAGGGCACTGGCTGTGGTGTCCCGGGCTGCGAAAATGACACCAATGATGTTGTCTGCTATTTGTTCATCAGTGAGGCCTTCTTTGTCTTCCATGAAAGATCCGAGCAAATCGCTGTGGTTGTGCTTCATTTGCCTCCTGACTGAGATGATTTCCCCCAGGATCTGAGCTATCTCCTTCCTAGCTTTCATGGACTTGTTGAAGAGTGTTCCCGGGAGATTAATGGGCATTGAGTTGTACCCTTTTTCAAGAATGTAATAGCATCTTTTGAGCTCTTCTCTGTCGAGAACTTCATCCTTCCCGAATAAGGAAAGTAGAGCAACATTGAATGTGTACTGCAATGAAGAAACCCACAAAAATTTAATCAACACCAAGGCTGCAATTTAGCGGGGAAGTGAAGAGAAACAGAGCAAAACAGGGGGAGGTAAAACAGAGGAGCTTTGTTTCCTCTGTTTTGGGTGTAGAGAGAGAGAGAGAGACTCACTGTCTTCATTTCAAGGTAAGTGTTGATCAATTGTCCTTCCCACGATTTCAGACAATGGATAGCTGTGGATTCGATGTCGGAGACGATGCGTTTGATCGCCTCAGGCATGAATGCCCTGAGAACAAGCTTCCTCAATTTGGTGTGGTACTCTCCTTGGTGGAAGAAAATGGCTTGTTTCCCCAACATCCTCTCTTTGCTCGCCGGAAATGTGGGCTTGAAGAGGTGAGCTTTAGTCACAAGCACCAGCTTCGCCGCCTCGGGGCTCGAGATCATCACACAGGGACACCCCAATATGTGGGTCTTCAATATGGAACCATATCTGTCCAAAACCAACAACAAACCATTTATTATAAGCATAAACCAACAACAAACCATTTCTTATAAGCATTATATATGTGATACAATCATATGAGAAACAAGAAAAAAGAACCATTCTACTAACTTTTTGACTTTGGAGGCAAAGAAGACATTTGGGTTCTGGGAGTAAAGCTGAAAGGTTTCCCCGATATAGGGCCAGCCCAGAGAGCCCGGCGGAAGCGGGAGTTTCCGGGGGCAGGAGATGAGGAATTTGACGAAGCAATGGAGGAAAAACAAAGAAATAATGGAAGCAAACAAGAAGAAAACGGCTGTGCAGTCCATTTTTTCTGGGTGGTGGAAGTAGTAAAAGCTAAGAATGAAGAGTTTGTGTGAAGAGAAGAGGCTAGGGAGAGAGGGTATATATAGGTGGGAGAGAGGCAAATGAAAGAAGGGCCTTTCATTTACAGCTCGAATCCCACACACGGAATCTCCCTACAGCTCATGTTTTTTTTTTAGAGGGAGAGAGAGAGAGTGTGTCGTATAAATCGGTTGAGACGCAGAAAGAGCGTGTGAAGTAGTAGCAGTAGAAGTTGACTGTGACTTTCGTGAGTGAACACGAAAGAGGCGCCACAAAACGGCCCTTAGCAGGAACAAAGGGGGAACAAAGGGGGCGTAAGAGGGGATGAATTTGCCGTACGTACCATCATCTACATATAAATTCACATTAATCAATACCTTAGACCTCGTATGTATATATGAGTGGATTGTGCAGATAAAAATTGCCACTTGATTTTACTTTTATTTTATACTCATAAATATCGTAATTTTGCTACTTTTTAATAGCGAGAAAACGAAATATTCAAAGTCCACCATTAAGGACCACATGGTCGATGCTATGCCCACTTGGGCTCTATTTTTCTGACTACAGAAGGCTTGGATTTTCAATTACTTAAGTGAACTCGAGTAATTTTCACGAATTGACTAGGGTGGCGAAAAAAAAATGAAAATTCAAAAATCAAATCATTTTGATAACTTTCGTTTAGATTATTTCGGGTCTATTTCAAAATTCATTTGATTTTGAGTTAAAAAATTAATAAGCTAATATTTTCACTTTTAGTTCTCGGGGTCAGTAAGAAAAAAACTGAATCGAAAACAACTTAATCTAAACTAATTCAAAACTAGCACAAAAAAATAATATATTATTAAATATAATAGATAATATTGTATATTATAATATTTTATTAATACAAGATACATTTTTTATTTTGATGTTTTGGATTTGAAAATACGGATATTAGCTCAGCCCAAAAAATGAATTGACCTAACCCGATTTAGCAATTCAAAAATCAAACCGAACTTACTTGATATTTTTGATTTAGTTCGATTTAATTTTAAGTTGAAATTGATTTGATTTTGAATTTAACTTTCAAGAATCAAAAAAATTTAATTTAGTTCTAAGAGGGTGTTTGGAGAAAAACATTTGTAGTAAGTTTTGGTAGTTTTTTTGTTAAAAATTATTAGTGATAATTTTTGGTATGTTTCGTAAAAAAAATTATAATTTTTGACAACTTTGAGTAACTTTTTAGGCATTTGGTGAAATTGTTACTGTAGTAGAGTAGAAAAGTGATAATTTTTGGGAGTTTGATAAGGTTTTTTATTATAGTAGAGCAAAAAAGTATAATAAAGTAGAAATTGATAGTTTACCAAACATAAAATTACTGTAGCAATGACCACTTTTAATATTTTTTTGCTAAAAATTAACCCATCAAACGTAACATAAATTAAGTATCAATCCAAACTGAAACAATCTATGCACAGCCCTAAACTTAACCTTGAAATAATTCTACAAAATATTTGCTATATGTCTAGCTAGGTAGATTCTATTTTATAGAAGGGAAGGGCTCAACATGTGTTTTGATAAATTTTAATATATATTTATATATATAGATATAACTTATTATTATGAGTATTTTTTTACAATAGCGAAAAGGCTTCAATGAACCCAACTTTTATCTCCAAGTCATGTTTGTCCAAAGTGGCATGAGATCTGTAAGCAATTCACCCTAGACTAATTAATTGACTTTGTAAAAATAATACTATCAAGAAATATTGTGAGAAAGTCCGCCAAATTAACATTTATTCAAAATGGCCACCAAACAGTTTAAGTATTCTATAGATATTAATATTTTATTTGTTTTGGGGAAATACGAAGGAAGAAAGAATGACTTTGGCCAAATTTTTTAGTTTACCAAACGAAACATTTTTTATTTTTATTTTTATTGTTTATGTGAACAAGATATCACCTTTTTAATTTTTTTAAACAATTCTTTAAAGGTGGGCCTTAACTACTTATAAAATGAAAAATGTTAAATCCAATACACTTTTAATTTTTCTCGTTTTATCCTTTTTTTTCATAGTGAATATGGTGCTTTTTGGTGTGGAAAAAATTAAAAGTAAAATATATTTAATGCTATGTTTGAACTATAAATTTTTGAAGAAAAATAAAAAATAAAGGGAAAATAAAATTAATAATTTATGCAATTATTTTATACTTAACGAAGTAATGTTAAATTATATTGATAAATATCTTTTCAGATTAGTCTTATTTTCTAATTCATTAAAAAAAAAAAAAATTTGACTTTTTTTTTTTTTTACTTCATTTTGTATTCTTATAATTTTTCTTTACTCTTTATTTTTTTCTTCTACAAATTCATGTTCCAAACAAAATCTCAAGCTGTGTTTAGATCAAAAGTTTGTTAAGAAAAAATGAAAGAGATAGGAACTTAAAATCACTTCTCATACTTGGTTTGTAATAAAAAAAAAATAAAGAGTTTGAAGTTTGAGACATTAAAAACAATTAATTAAATTATAAAATTAATTTATTGATAAATTTCTTTTAATTTTTATATTTTTTTAAAATCTTTTCAATTAAAATCGTACGTTTGAAATTTTATGTTTTTTTTTTCTTACTTTTTTTTTTTTCCTTTATCAAATTCTCATTCCAAGCACACTCTTAATGTTTTTTAATAAAATAATCCTATTGCAATTTGAATATTAAAGGTTTAAAATCTAGAAACAGTGTTTTCGAAAATAGTGTACGATTGTTAAATCTCATCGTTCTATAGCTTTACAAAAGTAAGGCATTGGTGCTTTTAGGTTGCCTTAATTAATTTGCTTTCCTTATTGATGGATTAATTTACTTCGTTAGTTATATATAAAGTCAATCTTGGCATTCTCCTTTCCCAAAATAGATGAAAGAATCATAGTTAATCAATTCAAGAACTACGTATGGTTTGGCACCCAAAAAATAAAAAATAAAAATAAAAATAAAATAAAACAGTAATTTTTATATATTCATTTTATTTCATTATATTTTTTTAATAAAATAATATTTTAAATTTAAATAAAATAATATTTCAAATAAATGCACCAGATAAAATAATGAAATAAATCATAGAAATGACTATTAACTTTATTTTATTCTATTTTTTTTTATACCAAAATAGGAATTTATGGTACGTTCGGAAGTGGAAAAATAAAATTTTTTAGCAATTTTTTTTTTTTTTGGCATTTGACAACATCTCAAAAGTTATTAAAATTTTCTATAAATGTTCTGAGCTCTTTTTACCAAAAACCAAAAGTTCTTAAAAGTTTTAAAAATTACCAAAAATTTCTCTAATTTTTTACCAACTAACTAAGGAGGTGTTTGGTGTTCCAACAAACACTAAAAAACTTTGAAAAGCTTTAAAATTTTCTATTACTTTTTACGCATTCAAACTTATTACAACCTTAGAAAAATTACATAACTTGAGTTCGATTAATAGAATAGCTGTAATTTTTTTTTAATGTGACCATCGTCATCCAAACTACCAAACAAGATCCATTGTCAATATTTTTTTTGAAGAGATTTGAAAACCGTTCCAACGGATTTCTCTACAAGAGTCAATATTTTTCGCTATTCATTTCTGAAAATCGTGGTTTGTCACCAAACACCTAAATATCACTCAAATCATATTTTTCATTATTTTTCGCTGTTTTTTTGTTGCACCAAACTCCTCCTAAAAGTTCTTAAAAATTATCAAAATTTTTACTTAACACCCAAAATTTACTAAAAATTTTTATTTATTTTACCAAATATGTAAAAAAATTACTCTTGATAATTTTTGTCAAAAAAATAATCCAAAAATTCCAAAAAATTTCACTTCCAGACATGCTTTGCCAGAGGAAACCCTTCCCTTCCAGCTACTAAACCCCTTTCCTCCTTATATTTCTTTCTTATTTATTTACTTATTTATTGGTTTCCCCTAACTTCAAAATTTGGAAATTGAGAGAGAGAGAGAGAGAGAGTGTGTTGAAAACTTCCAAGAGTTTGTATCCCATGCATATCCAGTAAGAGATCGACTACCAAAACTAGTTTGCTTGCCTTCCCAAAACATTGCATGTATATTTCTCCGACATATATATGTGCGCAATTTTTACTTATTATTTTGTGTGTCATCGCAACATACCTATACTTCCCTGTTCTGTTCACTATGCCTACAACGTCATGTTCGCGACAGTGCAACCGAAAACAACAATTCTCTTTAACAAATGCATGGTGGCCATAAACCCAAATGGTCGAAGATGGCATGCGTGTGACACAGTACCACAATTTCCAACAAAATCATCGCGCATACCTATGCGCCGAGCAAAAAGTTTGCCCTAGCCAAAAGGTTATATTTGACACAAATGATTATTTGAATCAAGTTATGAGACAGTTTCACATCTCAAATATTTACTAATTTTGTACACAATTTTGATAGTATCAATTTAGTTAAGTGTTTAGTGTTTGGTAAATATTTATAAAAGTGAAAGAAAATTTATAACACTTTGATAAATCAGTAACTTCGTATCTTTCTAAGATACAACCCAAGTCTAGAAAATTATCTAATACGTTAGTGTGGTGCCTGCTAAAAAACTCCCCATACTTAACTTAGCAAGAGAATTTTTATCAAAATTTTAGTAAGACAATAGTTGTTATATATACTTGAACATTGTGATAAGATGATAGTTATAAAGGACTTGAATCAGCACTGAATAAGATGTACATGAGCCACGTTAAATTATGCTTTTTTGCCAATGAAATTATGTTATTTGTATTGTAGATCTAAATATTAAGAGGCCGTTTGGTAACGCTGTCGTTTTTCTGTTGTTATTTTTTTATTGCTATTTTCTGTTTTGTGTTTTCTGTTGTCATTTTTCTTTACTGAAATGAAAACTAAAACAGTGTTTGGAAACGTAATTTTGTTTACAATTATTATTTTTTATTTTTAAAAATATTTAATT
>JAVXUM010000004.1:3995835-4009231 GCA_035590655.1 Pouteria glomerata
CTTTTCTCACAAAACCGATTATTAAAGAGAAAAAAATAAAATTTACATACATACACATATATCTATCTATGTATATGTATATATATATATATATATATCAAAGAGGAAAGAGAGATCGGCAAAAGTTGAGCATGTCATGTCATTCGACAGGATCGAATGTGCGAGACATAGAGGGTCACGTACAAGTACAACGACGATGTTTGTAGTGTACTGGTTCGGCTAATGCGCACTATGCTTTGTCTGTCTTCGATCATCTGCAAAATCATTGTACAATCGAGCAGAGCAGCCCCTTTCGGTGAAGGAGAACTTGACACTGACGCCGCTTGCTGTCTGCTACTCGCCGACTGACTGTGACTTTGCGAATATGGCCGTAACTCAACCGAGTCAACAAGCGGGGGAGCGTTATAGCGCAATCGAAGCGTTTTGCTCGGGACAGCAAAGTTTTCGCGATGTTTACGCTATCTTATTAAAATTTAACGATTTAAATATATTTATATATTTTTAATTTAAAATAAATATTAACATATATAAATTATTAAATTTTAATTTAATAACTCCCAAACTCGTAATTATTGAGTAACCATCGCTCCAATCTTTCTCTTTCTAGTAGGATTGACAATTTTAATTAATGGGTTTTAAGATAAGCTTTACTATAAATTGATTATTATAAAAATAAAATTAATTTTGACCTGGCTTGATTAATTAAATTTGTTATGATGTTAAATTTTAACACAATATATTATATATTTTTGAATAAATATGATAAATTATATTATACAATACGATACTATACGAATTGATATAATTAATAATTAAAATTTTATATTTTATTTGTTATTAAATAATATTTACGATATCTAATTAATAATACTTATTAAATTAACTAACAATCAAGTATAACATAATAGACTTAAATTTCATTTCGAAAAAAAAGACATAATTACAATATTAATACAATTACAACTTTTAGAATAGACCAATAAATCTTAAATGAGTCAATGCAAGTTAGAGCGAGTTATGCAAATTTATTCATTTATGACTTTAGTTTGATAAATGGTCGAAGTCATTTATGTCAAATAAATCTTGCCTAACTTCATTTTTCTACCCTTTCATAAATTGCTAATCCTAGTTACAAAGCCTGATTATTAAGTCGGTGCACAATTCGTTTATGTGCAATCGAGTTCCACGATCACTTTAAAAATAATTTTTTTTAAAAATATTTTTTAAAGCATTAATAAAATTATTTAAAAAATGATTTATATTAAATCCAATGAAACCCCAATACTAATTGATTTTGAAAAGAAGTTCCACATTCTCAATCCAACACTAATCTATACTATTATAAAATGTGGGACAGTACTTTTAATTTGATTTTAATTTTGAAGCTCTTTTCAATCTTAATTAACCTTAAAGCACTTTCATCTCAATTATTGTGTTTCATGTTAATTGAATAAAATAATAAAATACTAATTAAATTTGATTTAAAGAAATTATGCGTGCCCCACTTTCTATTCTTAGAAAAACGTGTGCCAATTTACTCCAAATTCTAGTCAAAATTCAAACAAAACAGATGGGGTCTTACTCTTAGGCAATCATAAATGCGGGAATAGGTGGGGTCTTAGGCAATTATAAATGGGAGAATTTTGACATTTAAATTTCATGTCAGTTGAATAATAGTTTAGTATATATTGTTAGATTAAAATTTAAAAATTTAAATATAATTATAAATTTTTAATTTAAAAATATATAAAAATATTAAGGGTGGCAAAATAGACGGATTGGGTGGGTTGATGATGGATTTAAATGAGTTGAAAATTAAATAGGTGTAACCTAAATCTACCAATTTAAAAGGTGGGTTGGATATGAGCGTGTTAGATACGAGTTAGTACAAACTCATGAATCCATATCTAACCTATTTATTTACAATCTAACTTATTTTTTTAAATTAAAATTTTATTTAATTAATAAAATTTTAAATTAAAGCTATGTTTTTGCCTAAAAGTATTAATTTATTAAATAACTAGAATTATTTTATGGGCAACAAGTGTGACAATCAGAATAAGAATCACAAGATATGTATATATATGTGTGTGTATATATATATATATGAACTTAAAGGTAATAAAATATTTATAATCTATCTCTTTCTATATATTCATTGAAAAAATCATGATTTCATAGAGAATAACCACTCGCAGGCAGTTTTGGAATTTTCTTGACTTATCTGACACAAAGTTTAAAACTTTTTTTTTTCTTTATTTTTAAAACAATTAACGGATTTCAGTTAATCACCCAATTAAACCCATTTATAAATGGATATTTTAAAAATTACTCACTAACAATCTAATTAATAATAGAATTCAAACTCATTTATTATGAGTTTAATTTGATTGGTTAATAGGTACAGAGTAACTTTGTCACTTCTAAAAAAATATTTCAATTATTAAATTAAAATCTAATAACTTAAATTGAGTTTTTGCCGAATTAGCGTCAAATTCGGTGCTAGTGCCCGCTTTGGAGCAATCACTAGCCAAACAAGTCAAGAACGGAAAAATAAAAAGGGGGATTGATCAACATGGTAAAACATGACAACTGTAGGACTGATCAACATGGTTGGTCATAATGAAAATGACCTTTTGATTTGAAGAGTGCTCTCTCTTGAATGGAAAGTAAATTTAAGGGAGGTGGCTTGTAAATGCGCATGAACCATAAAGTTGTCCAAATTTCTTAGTCTTGTCATCTGTATATTGTAGAAAAAAATTTATATAAAAAAATTATTAATTAAACTGATGTCATACTTTTATAAATTTATTACTTTAAAGAAAAATAAACCATTAAAGAAGTTAGGCATGAGCAAAAATCAAAATGAATCAATTAAATTTGGTCAAATTTGTTAGATGATTTTGGTTAATTGGTTTAGTCTATTTTTTAAAAAAAATTTAATTTTTGATTGATTTGAAAATTTTTTAACTGAACTGACCATAAATATTAGAGTTTTTATCCATCACATTATCATAAGACTTACTCAATTAAATATATTAATTTGCAAATTTATATATTAGTATTTCTTTTTCTAAAATACAAAAAATTATTTGATTTGAAATGAACTGAACTATTTTTTTTTTATTTTTTTGTTCGGTTTGATTAACATCTAAATAATTGAAAAAATTTGACTAATTCGGTTTAAATACTATAATTGTGCACCCACAATATGTGTGACTATCACCTTATGTGCCTAATTTAATTAGGGATATAAAAGTAAAATAATATAACTAAAAAATTTAAAATTTGTAAAATGAATTAATTAGGAGTAATTTCTAAAAGTTGTTTAATTTAAATTTAATTGAAGGTTAAAGGACACTTTAATAAATTAAAAAAATTCACTAAAATTGAAATTTCATTAATTTTTAAATTTTAGTATTAAGCCTAATGTTTCATCTATAATATAATAAATTAATACTTATATATTATTCTGGCTAAAATAAAAATTACTATAATATTAACAACTCCATTCCGTTTTTTTTTTTTAAATGTCCATTTTTACTTGGCATATTGACTTCTAAAATGTTCGGACTCATCTCTCTGTCTCTGGTCTTTTCCGAAGCTGTAGGTTGGGTCCGGACATAATAATTTGGATACGCGTTGATGGATCATCGGGGCCCCGCATTTGTGGGGCCGTTTTGTCTCCCCTATTGAAAACCATTACCCCCACCAAGAATACCATGGGCTGAGAGCATGCGCACCCGTTTTCGGGTCATTGCAGCTCCCTTATCATATCCGGGTTCGATTCCTATCTCTCTAATCACCTTTACTTGATGGGATCGAATTATAGAAAAAAAAAAATAGTGATTACGATGAATATGCTTAGTATGAGATGATATAAAGTGTTTGAAGTGATAAAAAATAATAAAATTTAATAAAAAATATGAATTTGTAACTCAAATAATGAGATAAAAAAACAAATAATTTTTAAAAAGTTTTAGTATTTTTAAGCAATTTTAGAAACTTCAAACAGGACCATAATTTAAATATGTTATGTTATTTTCAAAAATCAATAATTTAAATTTAATTCAAACAAATGATTATTTACGTTTTATGTATTTATTTAGTTGTTTACTTTATTAATTGTGCTGCCTATAACCATTATATTCCATATTAATCTTCTTAGTTTGGAGATTGTTAATGCATTTTTTAATTACGAGATAAGAACAGAAGATTGAACATACGATTTGTCGAATTTATTCGTATTCGGTGTTTGGTTGATAGGACATACATATATATTATTTAAACTACTTGGGGATATAACATCCTATGAGAAGTGTGGGATACTATATCTCTACCTCCAAAATTGTTTCTTACCTAAATTTAAATATTCAAAATTATTTCTTATCAAATATCGATTCAAATTACATCTCAAATACCACTATATATATATATATATTGCACCAATTAATTAAACACTAAAAATATAATTTTGCATAAAAAAATTAATTTTATACTATATTTAATTTCATAAATTATTCCATATTATTACTAATCTTCTGTCATCTTATTTCTTCAATCAAAAGTTGCTTAGATGTTGACAATTAACCATAATGACGTTATAATATTTTGTAAATGAAAATAAGAATGAGAATAACAACAGAAACGAAAATGGTAAAGGAATTCTAATATTTGGTACATCAAACATTATAATCAAAATTCATTTTACTAATGTTTGGTACTTGTGAATACATTTAGGAATTGGAATAAAAATATGAGTTGAAAGATTAAATTATCAATTTTTTCATAAAGACATTTAAGTAACGAAGGTAATTTTGTCAATTCAAATTTTGGAAAAAATTTTACTATTTACAAAATTTTCAAATTTTATTTAAATCCATAAACTTTATATTTCTTAAATCGAGAAAAAAAAAATGTCCCGACTATAATTTTGATCAAAGTTAACCAAATAAATATGAAAATTCCTACTGAACAAAGAATTTTTATTTCAATTTTGGAATATATGAGCAATTAAACATAACGTAATTATTTATTTATTTAAAAAAATCAGTATATCCGAAGATGCTTTGGATCTCCCATATGTATATATGCGGATGGATTAATTTTGTAAGGATTTTGAATCCGTGACATCCAGTTGGTAATAAAAAAATATACAAACTGTTATGTGAAGTGCATCCTCAACTAATCACTTTCTTCAATTGGATTTATATGATTGGGAAGGTTTAAAAAAAAAAAATATTAATAATAAATTAATTTCTCCAAGAAGCAAATTTTATAACTTCCAGTGTATTGTTAGTGCTAAAGATGACAAGCTATTGCATAATTTATAGAACAAGCCAAAGTCTCCATTTCAAAGATAAGCCAAATTGTATATATACGAAAGCAAATTCAATATGTATGTTAAAGCTAGCTAGTTTCTATTGTTTCTAAAGTAATTAAAATTATTTGAGTTTAGATCTTCCACTATATTCCTCCAAGAATGCACAATTGTCTCTATTATATATATATATATATAATGGATTTGTACCACAGCAATATGCAACTATACTAAGTAGGAAACATCCCTTTTGGACATTACAACTTTCTGTATGATACTATGATTAGGACTAATTAATATTAATTAATAGAATCTAATTCAACTAAATCATATATGCAATATTTGGTTTCTAAATCATATTTTATATGTATGAATGAGACTCCACAAATTAGGCAGTAATAAGGTAGCTAGCTAACACCTTTTTGGCTGTTGCCACCTAGCTATAGCTTAACTAATCATTTTTCTAATTAATCTGGTTTTCTTTAATTATTTTGAATTATTATACTGGCATAACAAACCACAAAATTTTTGGCTGCACTTGTATGTAAAGTTGGGAATATGGTAGTCAATTGTGAATCTTTTCATTAATAATTGACTTTCTTTTCCTTTCAAGGCTTCTTGCTTCCAGCTATCATTTGTTTTCACGTCTTTGTTTTGTGTATAAATATACACTTGAAGTGGACATTTTCTTTCTTGTGCTACTCTATTGGGTTTTAGCAGCTAGAGCTTGTAGGTCCTTAGTTCATATATATATATATATTGTATTATATATGCAACATATGCATGAAGAGCGCAGTTGTAATTAAAGACAAGATTCTTACCTTCCTTTCGCAAGGTTTGTGGATCCACCAAATTACTAAAAGGTCTCTTCTTTTTCTTTGTACAAATTGCCATCAGCTCACTTTTTGTGTCCTAACAACATCAGCAGTTGTCTTTATATATTTGTATATATATGACCAAAGAAATCACTCAGTACTCTCTCACACACAATCTAGATAAAATTTCACCACCATTAATAACCCAATACCAGCAAAGCTTCTTGGAATATCAGATTAATTAATTTTCTACATCTTTATCCTCAATGGAAGTCAGCTATACAGCTAGTATCAATTCTACCATAAATGTTTTAATTAAGTATCTTAAGTGCATATCGAGTAGATAGTAGATGCTACGTATAACCCATGAACTAAATATGACACTAATTTTGGCGTTACTGATGATGCAAAATCAATAATCCTTAAATCAGCATAAGAAAATGGAAAACGATTCTCTATCACAAGATTTTTTTTTTATTAGATATTATAAATAGTTTTTTTTTTTTTTTGGATAATTTAGGGTGTTTGGGCTAACTTGCGCGCACTTCGACTAATCCCTGAAGGTCCTGAAGTTAACGACCGGATAAAACCTCAGTGGTCTTGAAGAGACTCGAACTAGTGATCATTAGGAAGTAAACTCAAAATTTTACTAGTTGAGCTATCCATAAGAGTTAGATATTATAAATAGTTGTCAAAGTGATTTGGGATTGTGGCAATAATAAATTTTTAATTTAGTGTATTTTCATGGTTAATTGTTTTGATTTAAAATGATAAACTTACAAGTTTTCATATTTTTCTAATAAGTTTCTAACAAATTTTTCTAATGGCAAAGATTACCACTATAAGAAATGTAGATATAGTGGAGGATATTTTTTCTCAATAAAGATCATATTTTTCTCTTTAAAAATTATAAGCGAGAAAAAATATTTTTCTCAGAGTTCCTGATGTATCTTTGGTCACTTATAGTTTTAGCGAGAAACTTATATTTTTTTCGCACATAGTTACTTTTAGTGAGGAGATAAGTTTTGTCACTCATTCTTATCTTTTAGCGAGGAACAAGAGGTTTCCTTGCTAAAAATTATTTTTAGCGAGAAAACAATTCTTAATGCCTATTCTAATGTTTAGCAAGCAAATTATATTTTCTCACATGTAGTGACTTTTGGTGAAAAAATCATATTCCTTACATGTAATAACTTTTGCTGAGAAAATTATATTTCATCACTTATAGTAACTTTTGGTAAAAAAATTATATTCCTCACCTGTGTGACTTTTGGTGCAAAAATTAAAATTTCTCACCTATAGTGACTTTTGGTGAGAAAATACATCCATCACTTATAGCATGTAGAACTTTAATCAATAGATTTTTAGTAATGTAATAAATATATTTAGTAAAGACAAATTTTTTCACTAAAAATATTAGTTGAAAAGAAAATAAAACTTTATGAATATCTTAACTTTTTGAAAAACTTATTAGAACAATAAATCAAAACTACAAACAAACCTATTACAATATTAAAACTAAATATACAAATTATCATATTAAAGTCATCCAAACCTAATAACAAACAATAAGATCCATAAAATAAAGTAAAAATATTAAGATTATATAGAAGCAAAATTAACAAAAATAAAATGTAAGAAGTTCAACATTAATTGTCAAGTGTCTAAATTTCGGGAGAACGAAGCGGAGGCAAAGGTGCACTAAGCAAAATAGGTCCTGGTAGAGAAAAAACTCCTCAAATATCTTTGGTAAGGAATTAATATTTTTTCATAGTATACTTTGAAAAAATAAAATAAAAAATGCAGTATTTGGAGTATTGAATTTTATTTCCAATTTTCTGCTTAACATTTTTTTTTAAATAAAAACCAATTGCAGGTATCCAAGTTTTGAAACAAATCCATTAACTTGGTGTTAAAAAAGAAATAAAAAAGTGGAAGAAGGGAAAATTCAAGACCAAATTAATATTATATCCTTGAAAATTAAATAATAGAATATAGATATGCATGCATGAATGGATGATGCATTTGGGGATGATTTTTCATTTACGAACTCATCATCATATATCTATGTATGGTGCCAATTCTAGGGGCCAAACAAAACCACTGTCTCTTGCAGTATCTGGAAAACCAGCACTCATAAATAATTCCAAGTTGACACCCTCCCATGATGGAAGCTAGTTATAATTGTTTTCATTGCAACCAAACAAAAACTTGAGGCCTCAGATGGTATTGATGGAATTCCCACCCTTGCTAGCTAACTACACATTTCAGTCTCCTAGCTACATCATGGGCACTGTGCCTCCAATATTTAACAATTCTACTCTCTCTCTCTCTCTCTCTATATATATATGTGTGTGTGTGTGTCTGTATATTAGAGGAGGTTTGTTATTTGTTATTTCCTTAGTGTGAAGAGGGGGACAGTATAAGATGGGATGGGATTTGAAAATTGCATGCACAATTCAGAGTACAAAGATCAATCAACCTCTTCCCCCAGCCCAGCCCCACACCAACAATTGATTTTTTTTTTTCGTTGTTTTTTTTAACGTGGCTCGGAATTGCAAATTGCAAGCTCTGGGGTGGAAACCACTCCAAATCCACTTTTTCTGATGATGTTATCAGAATCCAAAATAGTAGCCCTTACAAAATCTTTGGATAATTGAGTTACCCATTAATTGACACTTCCACTCCTCCGTGGGTAACTCGCTCATCGGTCCAGATGGACGGTTAAGATGCGTTCGGATGGGTGAGTCCACATCAGGCGATTGATCTGAACATTAGTATAAACGTGGAGAGAATTAAATGCACTTTTATTTTTAAATTTATTTGAAATGTGAAAAGTCAAAAATAAAACATATTTAATACTGTGTGTGTGTGTGAGAGAGAGAGTATGGCATAAAATTATATTCATGCAATCACTTTCCATAGAAGTCATTCCCTGACTTTACAGATAAGATATGGCTGTTATTGAGGCGTTTCATGGCACCATCACCTGCCTCATTTGTATATTTTAGTAACATAGACAGTTCATTTGCTAAGAAATTAAGTTAGCTAACTCCGAGATTAAAAATTATAAAAGACTCGTGTGTCGTTTGTTTTTAAAATTTTTACATTCATGGTATGTTTAACCGGATGAAAAATAAGGAGGGAAGGATGAGAAGTTTTATACCTCATTTTATTTTTATCGTTTGGTTGGAAAGAAAAATGAAGAGAAACAAAATAGAGAGAGAAAATAAGAAGAAAAAATAAATGTGTAGCCCACTTATTTTTATCCAAAGAGGGAAGAGGGTGAAAGAGGAGAGATAAAGAGAGGATGTGTGTGATAAAAAATTTATAAAATGGAACCCTTTTTTCTAAAACAATTTCTTTTATTTTCTGTCAATTTTTCACTAAACCAAATACATTTTCTTCCTTTTATTTTCTCTACAAGCAAAAATGCTGTCCGATGTTCGAATTCGTTGCATCAAATAATACTAGAGCAACTTTGTCACTAAATCATTATTTTATCATTATTTAACGTGTATATATATATTCATATATCACTACTAATAACCTACGAAAGTGCTACATTTTATCGAAGATAGCAACACTTGCTTTCTTGAGGCACATAGCTGGACTATAATTGTGATTTACACAATTTCCATTTTGTTTGATGAAGCTGCTCAACGATAAAATTAATAATAATTGTTTGATTTCTACGGGTTCTGTTTCTCACAAATCACTCCGGTTTGGCAGAATATTAATTTCTTGGTCATATTAATTTCCATCACAATTGACAGCCAATTCTCTATTAATTGTACGTAAATACACACACATATATATGTACGTTCGTATGTCTACACAAATAAGGCAAAAGATTCTCTATTAATTGTACGTAATACACGCATATATATATATATGTATGTATATGTACGGTCGTATGTCTACCCAAATAAGGCAAAAGAAGCTGTGTTGAAAGGTGAGCATGCTGCTGCTGACACAGGCATTATTACATCTTCATGTAAACAACTTTATCGTAGATGTTTGGCTATTGGAAGTACGTATGCTAATGTACGTACTAGGTACATGCGTAAATATATAATTATTCTATGCATATATACATATAATATATATGGGCTCATTTAGAATTGTAAAAAAAAAAAAAAAATTAACGAAAATAATTGATGTAATATAAAATTATTATGTGACAAAATTTTTTTTATTTTTATTTTTTAACTCCAAACGAGCCATGCATTTACTAGGTACATGCATAGATATATAATTATTCTATGCATACATATATATATATATACAGGCGTTATTAACTAATGACGAGACATGATTTGGTGCAATAATTGTTCTGTGCCAACGAGCATTCCAGGAAAGCAGCCATAAATTAAAAAAGGAATTAATAATACCAAAGGATGAGTCAAAATACTCAAAACCACCAACGCCAGTTGGTTTGGTCCATTGACAAGCTATAAATAAAACAGCCTTCTAATTATATATATAAATTAATCATGCATGCATGCTTAATTTATAAATAATTCCTTTGTTTTAGATTTTCGACTTCAATGCTAAGTTTTTTTTTTTTTTCTTTTAATTTTATTTAATAGTTTGGATGCCATCGGATCTAGAGGGAAGCCCTCTTGACTTAGTTGACTACCTACTACATGCAGTAAGTGATCAACTATAGAATTGCTTTGACTGGCAAGAGTTAATTTGTTAGCTAGCTAGCCAAATAGTAATGCAATTAATTAGCGTTGAAGTATGGCTTCGCTTGAGAAGTTAACTTTTTTTTAAGTCAATTATTCAGTTTTTTTTTTTATCTTTTTTTATAATTATTAAATTTACTCTCTTACATTTTAAATTTTTTGTAAACTATAAAGGGTAAAACTGTTAAATTATTCTAAAAAAAAAAAAGTCAGTTACTAAAAAGCTAATTTTTTTCTCTTCCCAAACATAAAAAAAACTAACTTTTTTTTTATAATTAACTAGTAGTCAACTACAAAAAAATTGAGTAGCTAACTTTCCAGACTAAGTTTAAGAATAGGGATTTCGAGATTTTCTTTAACTTTACTTAGTACTTTGATCATGTGATCAATCATAATGACATGCATGCTTAGAAATTACATTTATGTTAATTACCCTACGACTGGCTTACGAACGGGTGCTTGAAGAACCTACCCACGTAATAAATTAAGTACTGTTCTAGGGCTAGAAATAAAAAATTATTAGAGCTAGGGTTGTAATGTAAATTAAATTATTCGAAGACTTGCTTTGAATTCGATGCGGTCTTTGGTTTGCTTGAGGTTGCGATTTTCATATAAACAAACAAAATTTACATTATAATTTTAAATTTATTGTACTATTGAAATCAATAAGAATTTGACTTCATGAATTATCATTCAATAAAATTAATTAGTATAGAATAAAAAATCATTTAAGTTTAATTTGAAATCGATTCGATAAGAATTAAGTTCATTTGAGTTCGACTAAAATAATAAATGAAACCAGACTAATTGTTTAAGTTCGATTGTTAAGTTTAATCAGCCTAATTTAAATTTTCTAGTTGACTATATTCAATTCATTTACTCTCAAATCACACTATCAATTTTTATTTTTTTTTCTATTTCTTTATTCTACAGTTCTTATGGAAATTAAGTCAGCCCAGCCCCTACACTACAGGACAAATTGGCACCCACATTATGAACAAATAAATTGATTACACAATTTTGAAATGATGTGATACATTTTTAAGTTTATTTCCTTAAACAATAAGCCCACCAATTCATTTTCTAATTATAATTTTACTATTGCGAATCATTAATTTTTGTATCTTTTTTCTGGTGAAATTTCATTTTTCTAATAAATTTTAGACAACTTCTAAAATAAAACCTTGCTAAGATTGAGCATGGGATCGCCATTTATTTTTATTTATTTATTTATTTATATATTTTTGTTTAGAATTAGATGAAAGGATGAAGATGCAAAAATTATTTTCTATAGTTTCCAAGTAAGAATGGCAGAAAGGCGAATTTGGGTTGAGTTAATTGGTCAAGTCAAAATGGGTTCTAGGTTTAAAACTCCCAACCCATTTGAAAGTTTGGTTATATTTCTGGTCGTATTTGGTTGGGTCATAACAAATAACCAAAACTCAACTCGTTTGCTTATGATTTCAATTTTTAAATTCTTTTTCTTAAATATAATATACCAAAAAATATAAAGATAAATTATTTTTGTACAAAAATAAAAGAATATTTGAGAATGACGTTCAAAATAAAATTATAATAAATTCTAAAAAATTTAGGATATGAAGTGAACTTTAATAAATAATAACAAAAAAAAATACGACTTTAAGATTTAGAGACACACTTAACATTTTCAAAAGTCTAAACTACAAATATAAGAGAAAATAGTCTAGGCCAAAATAGTTATTTATTTGTCTAAAATTCAGATCAGACAAAAATTTACTTAACTAATAAAAAATATATTGAGCAATATTTTCTATCCTTCTAATAAATGCAGAATGCAAATATTGACAAAAAATAAGTTTAGGAATAAAAAGGTCAATCGACCATAGTACAAGCCAAGTTAAAATTTGATTAATTATTAAAAAACATATCAATGAATATTTTTTTAGATTTTATGAAACATAAAATATAAATTCTCAAATTTTGGGATGCTCAAATTGTGAATATGTACCAAAAACAAGATTAGAGGTAAAACTGTTATCTTACCATCCAAGTTCAAATTGAATCAAAAGTTATTATAAGCTGATATGAAATTTATTAAAAAGTACATTTTTAACTTTTTGGAAATATGAATTTGAATTGAGATGGACTCAGTGGTAACACTTTTATTTACAACCAGTTTAGCCTATAGAGTTGCGTTGTGGGCTTGAACATTTACTGTGTCGCTTCTTTTATCTTCTCTACGAAAGAGTGAACGTGTTAATGAAATAAATTAATATTGAAATATATATATATATATATATGTATATATTTGTAGAAAGTCCAATAATAGCCCATTCATTGAAAATCACCTGACTCAATCCGTTCAAGTTGGACGGTTTTGAGCGGATTCTCGTTTTGGGCCAAAATTGCCACCCTTTCACTACAACATAGACGGGAATAGACGGCCGCCTAAAGCGGTCGTCTATTGGGTCAAAGGCAGTCGTCTAAAGCTTTCACGACCGCCATACGACAGTTTAAAAGTGGCCGAGTTAGCTGGGGTCGAGAGAAGGCTTAGCCGACCGCTAATAGGCGGTCGTGAATAAAAAACG
>JAVXUM010000004.1:4021240-4031524 GCA_035590655.1 Pouteria glomerata
AATTTAATTTTTTTTTGACAATCATATTCTTTGAGTTGAAACTTTTTAAACGAGTACCATTATTGCTATTTTATACTAATTATTTTGAATCTGTTAGAACGGATTTAAAAAATCATTCTAACGGATTTGGCGCTGTCTTACAAAAGTCAAAAATTTCTGACATAAATTTGTGGGAATGGACCTAAAAAATCGTTGACATGGTTTTTCTTTCTTACTTTTTATCACAAAAGTTAAAAGTGTCACCATTTTTCTTCAAAAAATTCTGTTTGAAACATCAAATATTAAATGCCTAAAATCAATTCAAATCACATTTTTTTTTTATTTTTTTTTATTTTTACCACTTCAAATGCACTTTAAATGTACCTATTTGAAAGTAAAATATCAATATTTATACTATTATAGAGCGAGCATCAAAATTTGGTGAAACTCTTATTTTTATAAAGTAACTGTTTTGCTAAAACTTTAAATTTTTAAATTAACAAAAATACTCCTAAAACTAAATATACAAAATTTGGTGAAACTCTTTTTTTTATAAAGTAACTGTTTTACTAAAACTTTAAATTTTTAAATTAACAAAAATACTCCTAAAACTAAACATACATATATATTTTAATTTTAAAAGATAAGGATACAATAGTTATTTTACAACTTTTTCAAATTCAAAAATTTTAAATTTAAATTCAAATTTAAAAAATTAATTATCACGTTCAAATTTTAAAAAAATCATATTTTTTATTTAATATATATCCTTATCTTTATATATATCTATCAAAACATATATATATATATATATCTATCAAAATGTTAGAAGCGTGTGCACTGGCCTCTAATATGAGATGATTCATGCATGTGAATCATTTAATGTGAGTAATTCTAGATTAAAAGTTTGGATTTTGACATTCAATTAATTGTAAATAATTAATGAGAAATTCCTTGTTTCAAAATGAAAAAAAAAAATCATTTAAATTTAATAAAAATATTGTTATCTAATAAAATATCTTCTGGTATTCTTAAACTATCAAATCACATACAAAATTTTTATATATTTATATTATTTCTATATATATATTTTTTTCTCTAATTTATACTATTATATGTATGAAATGTTAGAGATATTTGGTGAAATCTCAAATTTAATGAAACTTGAAATTTATTGAATTTTTTACTTTCCTCCGTTAATATTCCTCAATTTTTTACAATTTCTAATACTTTTCATAAAAATAAAAATAGTTTTTTAGTAACTACTATTTAATTAATTAAATTTAATTTTGTATATTTTAGTATTTCTTAAATACCTGTTTAACACTTACTAATTTTACTTTTTATTATTTTTAAATGCCATTTAATTACAATTATTTACTTAAACACCATTTAAAACCAATCATTTAATATTTATTAAGTGTTTGAATAATTTTTTATTTTAAATTTATTTAGTAATTTATGTAAAATTAAAAATATATATTTATTTAAAATAAAGTCAGTATGCACCTCCATCTAGTATATAGAGTGACAAGCAAATACATTTATTAAATTTAAATTATATTGCAAGAAATCATTAGTAATTATAATATAAAAAAAGATGTCAATATTTGCGAGATATAATTTTGTTTTAAAAAGACAGCTAGCGCACGTAAAGAAAAAATAAAAAATAATTTTTTTTATATCTTAAATTAGAGAAGGAAAAAAATTAATTATTTCCTATTTTTACTCTCCTCCTTTCCAAACAAACACTGGTTTAATGATGTGGTCTGCTTTGGATAGCCAATTGAGCGGGCCTTTTCCCTACCGGGTGGCCACTGTTGACAAAACGCCTTCTGTTACATGGACACAGTATATAATCTCTCTCTCTCTCTATATCTCAAACTCTGATTTTCCTAGGACTCATAGATACTTACATACATATATATATATATATAAATTTATACATGCATAATTATCAGTATAGAATTGAACTGCTGTTACTCAATGCTTGAATGATCGTAGAGAGAATTTGAATATCAAACCATTAAGCAAATGGCTAGGTGGAACCGATTCCAAGAAATAGCCAATTCCAAGCCATTGTTCCTGGCAATCTACGCCACCGCGATCGCCGGAATCGTCCTCTCTTACTTCTATGTCTACTCCACAGCTTACTTTTCCGGCAGCTTCTCAAATCTGTTCACCTCCCCACGGTGGCGCCCTCAAATTTCTTCCCCATCCTGTACGCTACCCCCTCTCTCTGTACGCATCATGCATGTGTGCGTCTATATACGTTATATACATTATATTTACATACTGGTTTGACTTCGCTTCTATACAGGCTTGTTTGTTTTATTTCATTTTATTTTCTTAGATTATGTAATTTTTTTTTTTTAAATTCGATTGCTTCAATTAGAACCATAGAATGTGAGTATTAAAATGTTTAGAGTTGAAGGAAGTGGAAATTAATTTGTGCAGTTGAAAGAATAAAGATATACTTTTTGAAGGATTATGGGTGACATTCCCCAGTAGATAGATAAGTGCAAATCATTTACTCAGCGTGCTACTTAATTACTCGTAGGTCATATTACCTGAGAAATTTGTTGAAGAATGAAGTGAAAGGGGAGAAAAAGCATTTTTTATTGGAAATGCTTTTAGAACCCTGTACTAGTGCAAGAAATTGACTTGATATAAGGAAAATTTAAGTCCATTACTTGTGTTTGGGATGGAAAGTGTAGTATAGATCTTTCTTTTTCTTTTTTCTTTTTTTTTTTTGAACGCTATAGATATTTCTGTTCAAATTACTGTTGCTGAATACACGTAGAGAATCACCCTTGGGGGTTCAATGCAAAGAAAACTGGAACGGATTAAGTTTTGATTGGTCAGATGCTTTGAAGAAGATGGATAATCATAGAAATTTGGAGCACCTTGATGCTGTGTCTGTTACAATTGCTTCCTGTGGGTAGCAGGGCTGACAAGCTCAGGATCCGAAGAATTATTGCTGAAACTGGTGGAAATGGATTTCTTGAAGTTAGAGATGCAGTGAAGCTTTTGTTAAATAAGGTGAACTGGTAATCACTTCCTTTTTTGTCCACTGTCAAGTGGCTAAAAAGCTTTAGTTTGGACTTTGCTTCTGTTTTTATTTCAGGTGGAATTGGTGTTCATTTTGGTGTAGGAGATCTTTTTTTGTAGTTGGCTGGGGAAAGAGAGGGAAAAAGGACCAGAGGATGTGGCGTTGGTTCCTTAACTATAATGCGAATCATCTAGAGGGAGTGGATTCATAGATCTTTTGATGTTGTAGATTGTAGAGATAACTTCATCTAGGTTGAAGCACACAATTTTCAGGTCATTTTATTGTTGGGAGTTGGGAATTATTAATGGATGGGTGACTTTGTGTATTTTCTTATATTCATCTTGATGTCTTGGTGGCATCCCCTTTGATGTTGTCTTTTAGTGAAATTTTATTGGGAAATTCAAGTTTAAATTCGGGTTATAATAAGGATCTATCAGACAATTTGTTTAAGAGTGGATTTTGGCATGTTCATTGAGATGTCAGCCCAAGGGTTATTTCTTACGTTCACAGCCATGTATAATTCACATAAGAGCAGTGTTTCCATCTACAGTTGCATTCCTTCTTGGTCATTTGCCATTGATTTTTTTTTCTTTTGTTGTTTATTTCTATCAACAACAATATGCTTTCCATGCTATATTGATTTTTGCACAATATGACTCTAATAGAGTTGAGGACCTGAATTTTTGGGCTGTGAGAGAATCTAAATTGGTTGTTCTGCATAAGTTTTATTGCACTTCTTTATGTCATATTTCAGATGTAGAATTTTCACCTGTTGGTCTGGTACCTAACTCTTCTCAACGAACAGCAGTAAGAATTGTCCTTGCGCCTGCACCACTGCAACAAAGCAAATTGACGAGACCTATTTGGAAAGTTCCCCCTTCCGATTTGAAAATGCCACCCCTGGAAACCTTCCAGTTGACAAAAAAACTGGTTCAGCAAAGGGTGAAAGACAACATCATCATAGTGACCTTTGGTAACTATGCTTTCCTGGATTTTATCCTTACGTGGGTTAAACACCTGACAGACATTGGTCTAGACAATCTCCTTATTGGTAAGATCCCATAATACAAGCATGCAAGTTTGGAATTTGAACTTAAAAATCCGAACATTTTGCTTGAAGAAACATATATCCAGATTCTGGATGTTTGCCTGAGTTGATTTATATATTATAGGTGCAATGGACACAAAACTATTGAAGGCTTTGTACTGGAAAGGCATTCCAGTTTTTGACATGGGTAGCCATATGACCACAACAGATGCTGGATGGGGCTCAAAAACATTTCAAAAAATAGGGAGAGAAAAGATTATTCTTCTAGATGCAATCCTGCAATATGGATATGAACTATTGATGTGTGACACTGACACAGTTTGGTTTAAGGTATCCGTTTTCTTGATAATTGTTGGTAGCATTTTTTTTTGTAGATTTACCTTTTACCTGAATAAAGGAAGTCTTTACAGTCGTGAATACTTTACTGTTTCTCTCATGGGCCTGGCTAAAACAATTTAGAAAAACTTTCGAAATGGTTTCTTTTTTTTTTCTCTCCCATATAGGAACTAGTTTTCCTTGAATTGGTTTTGCTGGGTTGTGCAATTATAACGATGTGTTATTGCTTTCCTGTACTAAATTTGTTCTTGAGACAGGCTGTTTGAGAAAATGTGAAATAAAAGAGATTGTTATGCTTCTGTCCTGTAATTATTAGCAAAATCTTATGGCTAATTGGTTGGAAAAGTTTTTTTTTTTTTTTTTTTTTCGTTGCACAAAGAAACCCACTCTCTGACTTTCTAATTATCTTTTAGTATTTGCTCATGCTCCTCCACACCCCCTCCCAAAGCTTCCCTCTTTCACCGCATTACATTGTTCATTATATCTCTTTATCATCTGGGAGCTGTATTCCCGTGTCATGAAAATTATCTTCACGAAATGATGCAATTTCTTGCCATTTCTAAGTACTTTTTCATTACCTATCAAATTTATTTTCTCATTCCTCTTTTCTGTTGATACATTTTTTTGCACCTTCTGCTATCTTTCTGGAGCAGAACCCCCTTCCATATATTGCTCGTTTTCCTGAAGCAGATGTATTGACTTCAACTGATCAACTTGTACCAACAGTTGCTGACGACAGGTTGGAGAACTGGCAACAAGGTGAATGAACATTACATGAGTAAAAGCTTTAATGTGTTGCCTCCATTTATTTATTTAATTGTTCTTTAATCTCCATGATTTCAGAAATATTGTGTTTGCATTTTCTCCAACCTCTAAGCTAGCTTGAAGAGGTTATACCTCCATTTACAGAAACAACCAGCCGCCTTCTCTAAATTAAGATCCAACGTCCAAGTCACCTTAAACTCAAAAAATTATCATTCAAACTTACATAAGAACATAAAATCATGAGGCAGTGATATTCAAGCTTCAACCACTAATGAAAACAATAAAATGATTTATAACTAGAAACAGAAAACCTGATGGTATTTGACAGGAATTAATGCTTTCCCTGCATGAAGAAACTTGATGGGACTAGAATAGATGGAAATGATGAGTCCAGATGGACTAATTCTTGTATCCCCCTCGCAAGCATAATCTGTTCGAACTTTATTCGGTGTGGCTTGACCTGGCTCAATTTGGAGCGCTATGATTCTTCATGATTTTAGTAGAAAATGCTGACTTGATTTGCCAGTTGGCATTTTCATGTTCAAATAATTATATGGTTAAATAGGTGATTTGAAGTTGATGAGATCTGACTTTTATCATAATCCAGGTGTGCTTGCTTTTGAGAGACCAGTTAATGAAATTCTTCTTGCATTTTGGACAGTTAATGAAGCCTATAATATAGGAATTTTCCACTGGCGCCCAACAAATTCTACAAAAAGATTCACTAAACAATGGAAAGAGATTCTAGTTGATGGAAATATTTGGGACCAAACTGCCTTCAACAATCTTTTACGCAGACAGTTGGGCCCATCTGTTGATGAGAACAGTGGACTAGTATACGCTTATGATGGAAACCTCAAGCTGGGGCTTCTGCCTGCAAGTATATTTTGCAGCGGGCATACTTATTTTGTCCAGGTAAGAATATTTGGATAATTTTTTGAGATTTTGCATGGCTCACTTGGTCATTTCTTTTTATATGTGTGAATGCCAGAGTATTTATTCCTTGCCTCATTTTGCTCATCATAAATTGTGCTCTCAAATTTCATACTTGGATCCTGAACATATAGTCGAATGAACTGCATGCAGAACATTCCTTAACCCTCTGTGTTATGGTTGTAGAAAATGTATCAACAACTCAGATTGGAGCCATATGTTGTACATGCTACATTCCAGTATGCAGGTACTGAAGGAAAGCGCCACCGACTACGTGAAGCTATGGCTTTTTACGACCCGCCTGAATATTATGATTCACCAGGTTATTTTTTGAGAGATACACATCTTTATAGTTGGCGTTTTATTCTCAAGAGCTGCTTGCCTTGTGGCCTTCATAATTTGTAAGGCATTATGAAAGTAATGTAGCTTGTATATAGGGTCTTCTTTTTGTGAAATGCTGTTTGGCTGGAATTTCAGCATTTCTTCCCCCCTCCCCCTCAGGAGCGGGGGATTATTGTTGATGGTTGATTGTTAGTGTACATAGGGTGTTAAGACGTTGTGAGATGTTGTCTTCCAGTGGAATATACTTGCTTGGGAGATTGATGTGTTTGACTGTTTATGAAGACCATGTATAGGATGGTTCACCGAGGAAGTCTAGAATCTAGCTGAGTGGATCCAACTGTGCGATGCTTGAGATTTGTGGAGGATTAACTACTTGTGGACTAACCATGGGCCCTCTGAAAAGGAATGATAAACACTAATATGAAATGTGATCACTTGAGACAGTGGGATGAACTAAGGCAGTGAAGAGACAGAGGGATAGTGGCGAGTGTCATAACCTTTGAGAGAGGGGTCATGGAGTGTGTTCTAACCTTTATTGGAGGTTATGATCTCCTATTTTTAAAAGTGCTGAGCATCACAATCTTGCCCGTGATTAGCACTGCACACTTAGGTGACCAACAACCTCTCCTCGTTGGCCCAAAGAAGGAAACGAAGGCTTTAACAAAGTTTAAAGATATGTTTCCATATCCTCCTTGTTGTTAGGTGCTTCAGTGACAAAACCCAATTGTTATTGATGGAGGTCTGATATTTAGCCACCTTTGTGTTTGACAATGATAGACCTATGCTTGTCTCATGATAAGTCGAGTTGGCTTATCATTGTTGGCAAGTCAAATGATTTGCATTATTTGCCTGCTTCACACTTATGTGTGGAAGTCTTATTCGTGGACCAGTATTCAAGCTCCTTTGTCTCCTCTACTATCTCTTAAAGAGAAGTTTTGATAAATTTAGTGATTTATTTGGGTACTTCAGCAGTATTTTAGCCTCAGTTTTGAAGCGCGATTTTGTTTGCCGTTCAACAAAAGTTGCACTTGAAGATTGGATTGCTTTGAAGTTTCAAGGTTGCTTTTTTTTTTCTTTCAAGATGAACATTTCCAGCATTGTCGATGTTCATCTTGAGAGGGAGTGTTAGAATATATCTATTGAGTGGGTTCACTGTGTTGATTTGGTGTATTATTCATTATATCCAGATTTTGCCTATTTGTCTCCCTTGTATCTGTTAGATACTACCATATACTTAGGAATTTAGACATCTGTATGTATTATTATTTTTTTCTTATAAAAATCAAATTGAGAGAGAAGGTCCTAACAAGCTCAGTACATCTTCTACTCTTTTCATCTCTTTTCCAACATTATGCACAAATATAGTTATTTATATTTAAAAATGAGAATTACATTTGTGTCAGTCCGTTAAACCACTAAGAAGTAACACTTTTATAGGTTGAGTGTGATGAAAATGAGGACGCTAAGATGGACTTTTGATAATGCAAAAAAATATATTATATGAAGTAAATATATCTGAAAAAAAGTTAAGGTAGCAATGATAGAAGTGAGGTTGAGATAATGTCGTTTAAAATAGTTTGGTCATGTCTAACGTAGACTTAAAAGAACATAGTAGAAAAGAGTAATTGGATCTAAATAGTATGTGTTAAAAGGACAGAAGGCAGATTTAAGATTACACAGACAAAAATTGTGAAAAAATATCTAATTTTAAATCTTCTCATAGAAAACATAACCCTTAACGGAAATAAATGGAGGAAAATGATTCATATAACTTGTCTCAACTAGTTTGGGACTAAGGTCTTTTTGAGTTGAGTTGAGTATTGATAACTTAATAGTGCAACTAATTTCATTTTTTACGATGCAAATTGAATTAGAATTAATTGTTAAAAAAAAGGAACTCCTGATCGATATTTTAAAGACTTTTTTTTTTTTTTTTGAAAGGTATATTTTAAAGACTTTATATAAACTAATTAGAAGTTTTGGCATTCTGGAATAAGAATCTTCAATGTCAATGAACTTGATGGGAGCTCTTTTGTAGATTGTGTTCAGCACAACAAATTCTCTTGTCCAAGAAATTCATACCAGCCATATATACTGGCGGAATCTCAATCAGATTTTGTTTCATTAAAAAAAATAATAAAAAATAAAAATAAAAAAAGACAAGCAAACAAACAAACCAAAATATGTATTTTGCTAACTACGAATCTAGCAGAACCCACTGGATTATTTAACATTTCCTTTGGATGAACCAGACTTTGTCTTGCTACATGCCAAAGAGAGACAGCAAAGCACATTAGTTTTTGCTTCTAAATTACTTCAAGTCTTACTCCCTTAAGCATATAGAGAGGTTCATCTTAGATCAAAGCTGAAGTGTAAACTTCAAACTTAATCACATGGCCCATGCATTGTAGCTTGTCCTTTCCATTAATCAGTCCCTTGTCAAAATATTACTGCAATTTGATTTTGTTTAGAATCTTATGCAGGTGGTTTCTTGACCTTCAAGCCATGTATTCCAAAGAGTTTGTTACTAGATGGGGAGCATAATATTGAATCTCATTTTTCCCTTGTCAATTACCAAGTATGCATTTAGTAACCCAATCCTACTGGCTTCCGTTACAATTCTCATATTATTGTGTTGCAACTCATTGATTCTATTTTGAATGTTTCTCTCAGATAAAGCAAATAAGGACTGCTCTTGCTATTTCTTCTTTGTTGAATCGTAAGCTGGTAAGAATTAGTTTGTCCTTTGACATCTTCCATTTTGATGGTTATTTTAGCCTGGAAAAATATCTACCACCTTGATGGAGCATAATTGAAAAGTAAATGTTATTTTTTGTTTTCCTTAATCATCAGCATTGTGGATAATTGCTTGCATCTTTGATACATTTTCACATTCACATGCTACACCTGTAATTGTAATGAATAAAGAAGTAACAATAATTAAGGTAAGCCTATTTGCACTCCACAATTAGATTCTTGTACTCTATTTTATTTTTTTATTAAATAAAATTACATAATTACCTTCATTTTTGTATAAGATTATTTATGGTATAAAAATTATATAACATATTTTATTAAAAGAATGAGGGTAGTTGTGTAATTTTATTTAATAAAAAAGTAATGTAGAGTGTAAAAATCTATTTATGGAGTGCCAATAGACTAATGCAATAATTATTGGACATTATTTTTGCAAATATTCTTAGATAAGGCTGTAGGTAAGGTTGAATATGGTGGATGTAGTTTCATGAAAATGGAAAATAGTAATGCATTTTTTTTTATTATAATCACTTTGCTTAGTTTCCTTTGTTTTTGTTATACATGATGAATTATCATCACCATTTAAACAGCTTATGGGTGTTTGGTGAAAGAACATCGTTAGTGCAAAACTTTAAACTCTCTAATAATGCAAAAATTTTACGAATTATTAACTAGAAAAAAAATCCATTGTCTGTTACTTTATTATGCATATCATACACTAAATTTAAGAGAGAACATTTTTATTTTAAAAATAATTTTTTAAGGGTAATAATAGTATAGTAGTAAATATGTAAGGATAATTTTGCAGGAATTCAAAAGTATTTTAACTTATGCAGTGAATTGTCCCTATATATGTGTATCGTGCCAATGAAAAGGGGTGGGCAGTGCAAGAAAAGAACTAGGAAACATTTTGTACAACCGACAAAAATAAGAGATTTAAGTGTAATTTTCATGTAAGTGGAGGTCGTTGCCCTCACAACCATATACCTGAGTCTGCGTTTAGCACCAAGTACTGGAAGTGTACAAATAAGAGATTGAGAAGCAGATTGGGGGGGGGGGGGGAGGTAAATTT
>JAVXUM010000004.1:4050124-4064528 GCA_035590655.1 Pouteria glomerata
GGGGGGATTGAAGAAATTCTGATTAAAAAATTTGTATTCTTCAGTTATCACCGCTTTCTTCACTGTTCCTTGACAGGGAATGCCACATGGGTGATACATCCCTGAGGATGAGGATCATGGATGTCATTGGCAACTTAAAGCTTCCAGCTGTTTGATATTTGATTGAACCAAACTGAATTTAAACTCTGTTTGCATTCTGATAACGTTAATAAATAGAAAGAATTGCAAGCCTTTATTCTACTCTGTTTGTCCTTTTTTCCCCCTATTTAGCACTGTTACATCCTCCTTAAAGTATCCATTTTTTTCTGACCAGTGATTTCCTGCTTTCGCAATGCTCTGGCATTTAGAGAATTCTAAATGCCCCAAACACATCCAGAATCTAGTTCTCCTGAAAGTTGGTGACTTCAAGGTCTATTGTTTACTCTTTTTTGGAGTCAGAATGGACATCGTGTTAAGTTATGGAGTGAGCCATGGATGGAGGGTAGAAGTCTTAAAGATGATTTTCCAATGATTTTAATCTGACCACTTTGAAGGAAGCTTCGATAGCGGAATCCTTTCAAACGTGGGTGGGAGCATTGCTTGGAATATCAACCTTCAAAGAAACCTTTATGGTTGGGAGATGGATAGTTTTGATAATTTATTAACAATACTCTACTGAATTAGGATTGGTGAAGGGGAGGATGAAATTAAATGGAAATGGTTAAAATCTTGGATTTACACAGTGAAGTCGTATTATGATTGAGTGATACTTTAGTTAGGAGGAAAGGGAGTGAATTCCCTTGGAGGCTTATTTAGAGCATTGGAGCCCTTGGAGCCCCACCTAAAGCAGCCTTTTCTGTTTGGTGCATGATTGAGAGCCAGTGCTTACAATTGATAAATCTTGTGAGGAGAGGGAAGTTCATTGTGAATAGATGCTGCCTATGTAAATCGGATGGAGAAATTATTGATCACTTTTTCATTCATTGCAATTGGTCAAGGGAATTGTGGAACTTTGCATTAGAATGCTTTGGGTCTCTGTTGGTTTTTCATAAGGGTGGGAGGCAATCCTTAGAAGCATGGTGGGGTAATTGGATTGTATTTTCTACAATGTACAATTGGATATCAGAGGGGTCTAGATTTGGAAGTTATCAGTTTTTTATCCTTCATTGATGAATTGTCCTTGTAATTTTCTTTTCCTTGCATAAGGGCAGCATCCCTTTGATGCCGTTTTAATATGCATTTTATTGATAAAATAAAAAGAATGGATGCATTCTTTCTTTCCCTTTTTGCATTATACTTATTTGATCTAATGTTATAAATTTATTTTTGACAACGAGAAAAATTTCCAAGTTAGTATCATCTTAAACCCTAAGAATGTTACACTCTGATAGGGCAATAATCAAAATCTGGGAACATGATTTACCACTAAATCTAGCATTATTCCTCAGTTTGAAGAAATAGAAAAGTCTTCAATTTGTGTTCTTTGACGAAATCTTCTGCTTCAAAACATCCTCCTCCATCTTCTCTCTGTCCATCTGTCCGATGCCTGCAAAACCTACTTCACCTTACCCGGTTCAAAGCTAGATACGCAACAAGCCTATAACCAACCAACATCAGGGCCATTACAGACACATCTGTCCACAAATTGTTCAGGCCCACTGATTTTACTGAAGGAAAATCTGCAACCTGGCAGTAGACTCCTTTTGCGCATTCATAATAGTCATCGTCATTGTACTGAACCCCAAGAAGGAGCTTGTAACAATAGTAGCTGTAGCTTAAGTACTTTAACCACACAATAAATGGAGGGATTCGTTGAATATAGTACCCCCCAGCAATAAGGAAAACAAGGGTTGTAACTGAGGCTAAAGTAGTAGCTTGTTTTACGTCCATAAGTATGGCGCCAATAGCTAGGCCAAGACTTTGTGCAACAAGGACATTGTAAAGGACAATAAGAAGGGAAAGTATGAAAGTGACAGGATTAGGCTTGAGCCCACCCATCCAATAGATTATGAAGGTAAATGCGGTTGGAAGTGCGAGCTCCAGTGGCAGGTCTCCTATAGTTTTGGCTAAAAAGTAGGAGGAGAGGCGGTACATTCCCGAGGACCGTTCCTTGATTAGCATAGTTCTTTCTTGGGGAAATGTGAAAACAGCATTGTATAGAGGGTAGAAGCCCCAGAACACAGAGAAAAAGAAAAGCATGGCAATCTGCAGTCAAGAAGGAATCTTTTTTTAGCATCTGCAGTAAATCAACGTTCTAAACTTTAATGACTTTAACAGTTGACTTCCTGTTTAAAACAGCAATTTATCTTTTAAATGATCCTTTACTTCTTTCTTTCCTGTATTTTATTATTTTCCCCAAAGTTTCCCCTTTCTAAGTTTGAGAAATGTTACATAATAAGATCTATTGATTTCTACATAAGGAAAATATTGGAAGTTGTGCAATACTGAAATAAAATGTCTAAACTAGTCATATAGTGCAGCACCTTATTATGAAAATTATCCCCATATGGTGATTTTCCAAAATTTTCCAATTCAAAAAGAAAAAAAAAATTCGTTCATTTAATGGAAGTATCCTATCATATTTTTCTAGAGACTATTTATAAATGTATGCAAAATTCTTACACGATCTGCAATGTGGGATGTTGGAGTATGCCACCATAGGAGTCCACCAAGTACAGCGACACTTATGACCTGGAAGATTCTTAGTCTGTTGAAGGCTTCATATCTCCGCTCCCTCAGCCCCCTCATAAGTAGAACCTTGAATTGATGCCACCAGCTTGTGCACCACTGCTCGGGCTTCACCTTATTTCCTGCAACATTTCAAAAATCAGAAGACACTTGAGACTATTCAAAATTTAGAAAAAGAAGAGAAAATGGTCAATTAGCTAATGTGCCTTTTCTCTTCGTGCAAAAGCGGATAATATGATGGCATGTTTACTTGAATGTTAGGGTAGAAAGGGGACTTACTTATGGATGCATCTTTTGTATAACTGTAGTTATTGGTGTCCAAACTGCATAATTCACCTTTCAGTTTAGTAGAAATATTCTTGTCATAAGCAGATATGAGAGCATCCCTCACTGATTTCCGTTCCTGTTCTATGTTATCTCCTTGCTCGATTGTGTGCTTGTAATCAGGTCCAATTCCTGCAAAATTTGTTTTTTCACAATATATAAGAGAATAGAAACACCATTTATTTAATTGTTCATCATTATGTTTCATAGTAGATTTGGGAAGTTGCCATAGGTCTACATTAAAATATATATTCCAACTTGTAGTACATGACTATGTTATTATGTTTCTCCGTGAATCATGGATATCAATAGAAAATATGTTTGATGAGTCTTGCAGATGATCCTAAACTTTGCTTTTATACACCAAGTTGAACCTTGGAAAGTTTGTGGGTGGGGCCACATTATACTGCTTTATATAAAGATACAACTGTAAACACCACTTTCAGTAGGCCAGCTGATATCTTTTATTGTGAATGGAAACAATAGACAATTATGAAATTGGTCAATAAAGGACAGTTTCCAATCTGCTTGTGTGGCCACTTCACTTTAAATTTCTTAAAGAACGTAAAAAGAAACTGTAAGTTCTCCTAAGAAATTTGAAAGAGAATTTTAAATTTCTCAATGAACATAGAAAGAACCTGCAAGTTTCTGCAAAGAAATTTGAAAGAGAATTAAAAGTTACCATTGGCAAGATCAAGTAAGAGATCAGCTGGATTGACTGTGAGGGATGTTGAAAAACCAATTGAGGAAAAGTATTCCAAAGCAGTTGATGCAGGACCATAGTAGATAGGGCTGCCTTCAGAAAGCAAGACAACCTTATCAAACATGTGGTAGAGTCGGCTTGACGGTTGGTGAATGGTGGTGATCACAGTTCTTCCTCCACTAGCAAGCCGTTTGATTGTGTTTAGAATCCACTGAGCAGTGGTCGAGTCCAAACCTGAGGTGGGTTCATCTAGCAACAGTAAGCTTGGGTTGATTAGCATTTCTTGGCCGATGCTCACCCTCTTCTTCTCCCCACCTGATATTCCTCTAAACAATGGCCCCCCTATCATGCTATTCCGGCAACGAGTTAATCCCAACTCAGTTATAACTTGCTCCACATGCTGAACTTTCTCGTCCCTGGTCAAGCTATTGGGTAGCCTTAGCAGTGCAGTGAATAGGAGAGTTTCAGTCACAGTGAGATGAGGGTATAGGATGTCATATTGTGCTACAAATCCTGTTTGCCTTTTGATGGAACCAGAAAAAGGCTGACCATTGTATGTGATCTTGCCTGATAACTTACCGGTAAGACGGCCTCCAAGGGCTGTAAGGAGAGTGGTTTTTCCACTACCTGATGGGCCAAGCATCGCAAGAATCTCTCCTGGACAAACCATACCTGTCACCCCATTTAGTATAGTCTTCTCCACAGAGCCTGATATCCTGCCACAGCATAATCCTTTCTGCTCTAACCTAACTTTGTAAACCACCTCTTCAAACTGCAAAGAAAGCAGAAAACCAGCACGAATAGACTGTTAACAAGAAATACAAACTTTATATGCAAAAAATTTTATGGGTAGAAAAAAATAGAAGTTTGGTTACTTTTGCTAGTGACTAGTCTAGTATATTACACGTGAAACTAGCTTAATATTTTCAATCTCTGTTGTTGCATGTGTGAGAGAGAGAAAGAGATGAAAAGAGAGAGACCTTTAAAGTTATGGAGTGCGAGGCTGGTTGTAGAAGGGATTTTGAATTCGATTGTACTGGGAAAGCAAAGAGAGCATTACAAGGTTCCGATGCATTCGATAGCCCTGCCAGGGTGACGCTGCTGTTGTTTTCTGGTTTTGACATTAGACAGTGGAGGGGCATGGCAAACTCGAACTGATGTTGGTGCTGTTTCTGTGTCAGTGTGTTGGTTGTAATTGGGGGGAAGGCAGAGAAGTTGAGCAGTTGCTGTTAACTTGGCAAGCCAAAGTGAACCGGACAGCACAAATATATAAACACACACACTAACGAGGATTTCTTACGTGTCATATGGGCCTAGCTCTATGGTGGGTTCCCACCAACTCCTAATCTAACACTAACTCCTGTTCAATATTTATTCTAATCTCTTTTCTGTGTTCCTCTTCCCTTTATCATATTGGCATCCCTCCTCCCGCCCCCCTCTTTCTTTCATCCTCATCATGTGATGCTATTCTTCCTATTAATTTATTTTTCAACAAGAGGTGGGGAATGTTGAACAAGTCACCGATCAATATCATTCCAAAAGATCAGTCATACTCACTACTGTACATGAAAACTACCATGTCAAGCACCAAGTACCACAATCATTAATCTCGAAGCAAGTGGAAACATTGCAAAGCAAAGCTAAATACACAAATACCCTGAAATCTAGTGGCTATGGACATTTTTTTGTTGGGTTGGCCTTTTTTTTGTTTTGAATGTGGGTGCTGTATATGCCATGTACATATGCATTTGAAATTGGAAAGGATGGAATTTTTAGCACTGCCTAATTGACAGTGATGGTGCTTCCAACCTTCTTGTGCTAAACATCTTATTAGTTAGTTTTGTGCATGGTTCAAACAAATTTATCCTTACGTGTATTTCTGTACATTCTTGTTCTTTGCTACCATAATCTTTTCTCTTTTACTCACCCGAAAAGAGGCCTTTACTTTTGATTTTTTACTTTAATTACAGTTTTTAATCTCTCCTTTAATTTTAGACAGAGATTCATTCAAAATCTTGCTATGTACATTCCAGTAGAGGGTCAAATCTGATTGTTTAACTTTATTTATATGTCAGAACTGTCATTCATGTATTATAGGATGCTGATTTGAATCTGATCATTTCAACCTATCGAATGCATGGCTTTAGCAATAGGCTATTCTATATGACCATTTTTTGTTTTTGGATTCACTAAATTAGGTCATGAAAATATAATGAATTTCAAGCTGAAGTACAGGAAGCAAAATTCTTTTGTTACCTGAAATTTCTATCTCAAAAAACAAGGAAACCTTTTTTATGAATTTGGAAAAAAATAAAACCTGAAAAAAAAAAAAAAAAAAAAACTAAGGAATGTAATTTGAATTTGAAACAAACAAAATGAAAGTCCACTTCTCATTTGAAAATTTGGGAGTAAAATCAATTTGAAGAATGTACTACTTTGAAAAAAATTAAATAAAGGATCATTTGAAAGTATAATTGATGAGGAGCAATTCAGAAATTTAGAATCATAGATTTATTTAATGTCCTTCCCTTTTCTAATTTTTATGTATTTATTTATTGGTGTGTGGTAAGTAAGTGAAGATAATTCCCTATTATAATTAAGTTCACCATATAACAAAGTTATGTTAGACTTTGTCAGCATAATTAGTGTGTTTGAGAATTTAGCGGCACAATTTATGTATTTTCCCTTTACATTTATACATTTATGGGCCATTGGGTGCTGTTGTACTTTAGGTTCGTAATATAAATATAATGAAAGAGGAGATAATTACTTTTTTCAAATCTCTCCATTTTTGTCCACTTGCAATTTGGATTCTTATTAGTGTGTTTGTGTCATTGGTGGTACAATTTATCTCTTTACATTTACGAGCATTTCTGTCTAATTGTAATTTGGATTCTTATTATAAATAATATGAGAGAGAGGAGGGATAATTAATCTCTGCTAGTCTTGCACTTTTCTTCCAGTTGACGTGATCCATATGGAAGGTTGAATAAGAAATTTCATTATGCAGTTCAAATTCCCTCGGAATTACCTAACTTCTAGTTCTGGTGCAGTGTGTTAGGAGCTATAGGGGATTAGTCTTGCCGAAGGTGGGAATTGCTCTAGTATTATAAAAAAAAATATCGTTACGAAAGTATATTGACAAATTCGAATGCACTAAGTTTAATATATGGAACCCCCTCCCCCCTAAATCACACGCAGAGAGAGACATTGACTCTGTTAGTTACATAAGGGAATCTTTTGTAGAAGCTCTTCCTGGGGAGTTGGTCTTTAGTTGATATTTATGAATTTATTCTAATACATGAAGTAATGATGACATCCTAACCTTTTACTTCTTTCTGCTAAGGAAGTTAACAATCTAAAAAATGTCTACGGGTTCCCAAAATCTGGAAGAATTATTTCAAATGGTGTAGTTCCTATTTGTAATGGGCTGATTGTGAATTTGTTATGTTCATGGACAATGTGCCTATATGAATGGCAAAATGAGTTATTATGTCTATTATAATTTCTTTTTGTACAACGTTACTTTTTATTTGAAGCATGGCAGGTGCTAAAACAATGTATATGTGTATATTTGTAAAGAGAATCTAAGAATCAGAGTCAAATTTGATCTAAACTGTTGCTGCACTTGTCACAGTTCATTGAAAAAGCATAGGATATCTGTTCCTTTGGTGGGAGAATAAATGCTCATCTGTTAGTTATCGAAGAACAAAGGAGAAAACTACAGGCCTGTGAAAGAAAGCTAGGCGTGAATTTAATTGTCTAAAGATTTTATTAAACAGAGTTGAAGGCAGGGGTGTTTTTCCTTGTAAAGCCAACTGATTCTTATATTCCTTCTAAAATTTTATTGTATTTTGCTTTACTATGGTTTTCAACATTCGTATTACCGACATTCGATATGACCATTGTATCATTACATGCTATTGTATTCCTAATATTCATTTAAAAGTTGGGTGAAGTTAGATGCTAAGCAAAGTCTTCCCCTTAATATTCTCTCTCTCTTTTTATTTTTAATTATCTATTGTTATTTTAGACTGATGAACAAGAGAGAGAAATGATTAAAGGAAGAACCCATCGATTGGATTCCAATTTCTGTCCATAAAACTATATTTTTTTGCAGAGCACAGAGATTGAAGGCATGGGACATGGTGGAGCCAGTCTTTACTGCATAGACTAGTCTTGGCTTCTTGGCCCTGGGTGCGCATCACGTTTGTTGTGCACCCTCCTGCTATCCCCAACTTTTCTTTTACTTTTCCCAATTCTCGCTCTCCCAACTTGTTTTTTTTAATCCTGTAGATACACAAGCAATTTCTTCCACAGCTGCCCTAGCCTTTTGACATATTTTCACATATTCCCTCCTGCTTTGAGACCTTTTATCTACAGCCCCATGTTGCTTTGATTCTGTGTGTGTGTGTGTGTATTGTAAATACTGATGCACGTTTTGTGTTTTGCTGCCAGGCCTAGCCAAAAGGCGTTTCCATTTGCATTCTCTCCACCACATGCCAATTGAGAAGCCTCATTTCTTCATAAATACAGGGAGTTTATTTTCCCGTATGCCCTCATAAGCTTAACATATTCTTTGTCTCCTCTTTTTTTTTTTTTTTAAAATAATATTTTATTATTTTATCGTGCACCCATATATATACACTCACACTTACTTTTCAACCCTGCAAATGGGCCAAATTGCTCAGCACACAAGATTTTCATTTTCCAACTGGCTCTTGTAGATTTACAAATGAATACATTTTGAGAATACAATGCACAGAAAATTTTGTGTGATCATATCATACACCAACTTGGAGTAATGATTCGAATCTTCTTGTGGAGAATTTGATCATGGCATATTCTATTCGAAAATTTTGCAACCTCTCGATTGCAGCTGTTCCTGTAGTTTGGCTGTAGATTGATTCGTTTGTGAATCTTGCTGAGATACTTCTTGACCAATATCGCTTATTCTAATTTAATGTCAGGATTTGTTCACATCGATAGAATAGTATCTTCCAAACCAGTGTAAGGTCCAGATGGGCTTTCTACTCTTTACAAATTAGTTTTGAATTGAATGTTATAACATTGTATCAAAACAGACGAATATCGTAATTTCAAACAAAATTTGAAATCCCACTATCAATAATCCTTTTGAAATTGTATTGAGAAACAAAATTATTGCTCCTCAGTATCTCCTTTGTACACTTTTTGTACTCATGCATCATCATAATATTTATTTTACATTGATAAAATAGTCTTTTTGAAATACTTGTCAATTAATTTTAAGGTAGAGGTGTCAATATTTGACGTGAAAATTATTAGGATTAAAGAAGGGAAAGTGTATAAAGTAACCTAGTTAGATTTGAGCGTGGTTGTTAGTTTCAGTGGTTAGAATCCTTTCGTCTGTCTTATTCGGCCCCGGTTCGAGCTCGGGGCTTCCCTCGCTTATCGTTAAAAAAAAAAAAAATCTAGCTAAATTTAGTGTCAACAAATTGTACCTGTTAGAATTGAGTGCATTGTGGAACAATTAGAGGGAATGATTATGTTGTTTAAAATAGAATTTGGGGATGTTACCAGCTTCAAAATTAATGATGAGCTGGCTTTACTTCTTAACTTTTGACTGATTTGACTAATTGACGAGGATTTCCATTTCCCACAATAGCAAGTTGTTTCGTTGTTGTAAATGTTACAAAGTGATGACAAATTTATGTTTTCACTAGATAACCTTGATGAAAAATTTGAGGATCGGAAGGTTTCTTCATTTTTTTACTCAATTTCAGTTATTAATGATAACTATGATAAAATCTTATGGTGTGTGTGTGTATATATGTCAATAAATACTATTTGAGTAAATTATTGTTTGCATCTTTGAATTTTTGACTAAAACTTATTTAAAAATAACTTTATGTAAATTATTGGGTTTATTTTGTAATAATTTAAGTTTTGGGATAATTTATGTGATTTAGTGTGTTTATCTCTACTTTACGTGTAAATTGAATCACATGCTCGCACATGTGGAAAGTGTTGAAATGGTTTTATTATTGAGCTTATTTTCTAATAACTTGAACTTTTTTGGTAATGGGTGTCGGTGGCGCTTTAATGAGAAATTTGCTAACAGAGGATTAATGTTACAATAAATTAAAATTTGAGGTCCTTATTTGTTACAATTAAAAAGTTAGGGTCCCAGGTAAGATTTCACGAAAACTTCAAGGATAAAAATTATAATTTATCACACTATTTGCACGTGTTAATCCTTCAATTTTATGAATTAATTGGGTAATCAAGTTTGATTATATATATAATTCAGTATAATAATAGCAAATTTCAAACTAGATTTAATAATTACAAATTCCTTTCCAAACTTGAAAGTCGAATCCATTTTGACGCCGTGATGTAAATATTGGCAGGGCTAAGGTGGAAATTTAGCACGAAACTGTGGGCCCGTATCAAAATTACAAAATGTTTATGATTTAAAAAACACAAATAAGGCTTAATAACCCTCAAAACTCTGAGGCTATGATTTAGAATCATTTAATTCATTCGACATGTATACCCTTCACATGCCACACAAGGGTAATTGGTTACACTAATATTCCGTAAATGATGCTCTAATATCACTAAACTCCATTAATTAAAAAATATTTCATTTACAATTTTTTTTTCTTATGATGTATCAATGACACCCTTGGATTAACTATACGTTAGGAAAAACAAAGGATGAGTACTAGGAATGGAATCGAGCCAAGCCAAGCTGAATATTAACATGTTCGAGCTCAGCTTGAAAATTTTGTAACTCGAGCTTGAGTTCGAATAATTAGTTGAGCTTGAGCTCGGCTCGCGAATAGTTTAATTAAGTATTGAGCTATAATAAGCTTAAGTTTGAGCTCGAGTTGGAGCTCAAATAAAACATAAAAGACTAAAAAAATTAGGATATTGATGTCTTAATTTTAAAACGATGTAGTTTTAGTAATATTCGAATAAGCTCGCAAGCCTTACAAGCAGAGTCACATTAGACTTGAACTCGGCTCGATTTGCTATCAACTCTTAAGTCAAGCTTGAATTCGACTTGAATTTAAGACGAACTGAGCTCGAATTGAGCTTTTATCCTTACAAGCAGAGTCACATTAGGCTCGAACTCGGCTTGATTTGTTATCAAGTCTTAATTCAAGCTTGAATTTGACTTGAATTTAAGACGAACCGAGCTCGAATTGAGTTTTTATCAAGTCGAGCTCGAATAGCTTGATAAAGTTCGATTCGTTTTCACCCCTGATGAGTACTCAAGAAAGTTTAATCACGTCGGCACTCTCCGAAATATTAGCTAACCCCCTTCCGTATAAATATCATTAACATATCATAAAGGTAAATTATACCAATACACCTTGAATTATTGGTATTACTTTAATCTCTTAAATAAAAAAAGATAAATTACTCCTACCTCCCTTCATATTTTGGGTAATTATATTAACTATTCATAACATTTAAAATTTAAAAGTTACAATTTCTTCTGTTATTTAATTAAGGGATTGAGTGACACTACAGCCACAATTTTGGAAATTTTATTACAATTAAATCCAAAAATAATGAAAAGCTTAAGAATACGGTCTTTTTTAATTATAATGTTCTCAGTCTCATGTAAAATATTTTTCAAGAATTTTTAAAACAATTGCATTTTTTAAGTATCCAAAAAATTTTGATTGAATTTTTTAAATAATATTTATTAAATAATTTTAGGCCGTTCGATTGGAGAAATTGAATGGTAAAAAATAAGTAATACTATGAAATAATACAAAGAATTTGATATAACACAAGATTAATTTTTAATATAAGATTAATTTTTTATTGTTTGGTTAATAGGATATAACGTGGGTTAAAGATATAACTTGATATTATATCTTACAAGAAATAATTTTGAATATTTGATATGAGATGTAATAAGGAAGAATTTTAAACATTTGAATTCCAACCATATGACATGGGAAATTAATATACCATCCCACACCATTTTTGGGTATTAACAATTTGAAGGATTTTGTTGATTGCCTCTATTTTTGTTATTATCAAATACTGAATTTATGGGTCTTAGGATGATGATATGTAACTTATATTGGATTGTCAAATATTTGAGGGGATCATTGTTTATCCACTCTATTTTTGTTGTTATCAAACATTGAATTTATGAATCTTACGGGATTGTAAATCTAATTTCTTGTTCAAATTTTTCAAGGAAACATTGCCTTATTAGATTAATTTGAAAATTTAATTAATAAAATAAAATCAAGCATGTAAATGGTAACGGTACAATTACGCGATGTTAAAAAAGTATAAAAGGTGTGTTTGGAGTTGTATAAAATTATAAAAATTAAAAACTTATATTTTGTGTAATGAATAAAAAATTTAAATTTCATAATCTTATAATTTATGTTTACGAAGATCTGTAAAATTTTATATATTTTTTTATTAGTTCAAACATTGCCAATAATGTGCGTGGAATGAAGACGCGTTTGGCTAGCAACCCTAGCATTGCTCCCTTTGTGCGTTCCATTAAAAAACTTTAACAAATATATATTATTATAAAATAAGAAAGTTAGAAATTGAAGATGATATCTAAGGTGATGGTGCTGGGGGTTGAGGTCTTTGTCGTGAGTGAGGCTTATGAAAGCAGTTGGGAAGTTGACACGTGGCTCGCACTCCGACCTTCTAGTGGGGGAGAGAATGGGCGTCGTCGTTTTGTGGTCCACGCACTGATTTGATGATGTCTCACACATGCTGAAGCTCCAAATCTATGAAAAAAAAAAAAAAGAATTAATCATTTGGTGGAGGAAAAGATATATACATATTGTATATGTATAGAGAGAGAGAAAGAGAGGGGAACCCCTCCCACTCATTCTCTATCCCCATCCCTATTTTACAATTGTTTCTAGTTGATTCTCTCCCTCTCTCTCTCACAATCTTTCTCTCTCCCTCCATTAGACAACAATTGCTTGTTGATTTTTTCAATCCCCGGCCCCCTTTTAATCTGGTCTTTTGTGGATGAGCTTTTCATCTGCATTTTCTCCTAATTATTTGCCACTTTAAAAACCTTAATTAGTTGTTGACTCTCTCTACCCAATCTAGTCACCTGAAAAAAAGAGGTATTTATAAGTGGAGAGAGAGAGAGAGGGAGAGAATGACTTGTAAGGATATGTAACATCATGAGATATTAGTTGTATGATATTTGTTGATGATTAGTTGCTAGCTAAGTCAATTTATTTGTATCCTGAGGATCCATGGAATTGTGAGGATCCATCTATATATATATATATTGGTAGGTTTATTTGCAACCAAACTAATGGATTCAATAATTTGTATGTTGAGCCTTAACTGGATATGTCAATCTAGTTGATGGATAATAGAAGAGTTGTAGAACATATTAATTAAGGAAAAAGATGGGATCAATGCAAGGCTAAAACAAAAAGAGACTTGATAGGTGGAAAACTATGTACTACACACACACATTAATTTTCATTAAAAAAAATATTAGTACAATGATATTGAGAACTACTTCGATGATGAGTCTGATGTCAATATCAAATCTTTTGCTCGAGCTTTTAACGCCATGTGTTTATATGCCACTAAAACCCTCCTTCATTTGCTTGCTATAGCTATACGATGAAACTCTACGAATATCCCACTAATTAATTATTGGTAAAATTGTTCTTAATTTTTCTATAGGATAAGATAAAGCAGATTATTATTAGATAATCAATTGATACCTCAAGCATAAGAGGATTATAAAAAATAGGATTCCTTCCTGCAGTACTGATCATTTGTATGTCAAAAAAGAAAGGGCTTAAATTTTATTTCTTCCATAACTTTTGGTTTGTTATCTCAATCATTATTTTACTACCCTAATGAGAAGGTTCTTTTTTTGGGCTAGTTGTGAGCGAGGAGGGATTCAATTAAATAAATAATCATGTATCAATCACCTTGGTTAGGGCTTGCAGTATGACGCCTTCGCTCAGATAGAGATTGATTCTTTTTAGTCTCAGGCATAAAAATGTAGGGTATATTTATACTTACGGACAAGAATTTCTTGCCGATGAATAATTTTTACAAAAAAAAAAAAGATTGACATAATTTTTGTTATGTGATCAGCTCGTGATATTAATTATGAATCGTTAAATTTTAATTTAATAGTTCAACTTGTATATTATGGAATTGATGTAGCATTCCTGAATTTTTTTACCATTTTCAGCTGGATTCTTCTTATAATTCATAAATTCATTTTTTAATTAATTTTCCGTCCTACTATAACATGGAATAATGTTCGCCAGCTGCTTTTACTCACACAGACAGGGATTAATAGGACTTGTTAAATCAATTATTAGAGGCGTAATATAAGAATTGAGATTAGTGAATATATATATATATATATAGTGTAACTCGTATAAAACTTTTGACGAGGAAATGATTTAAGCCGTGCAGGATGCTGTTTTAAGTGATTGGCAAGTAATGCATGAAGGTTTTACTTTTAGTTTTAACTTTTGATCGCCAATCGATGCTTGCTACTGGGCTTGAATCCATTCATCCACTTACTAGAGAAATTAATGGAGAATATAATATCATCTGCAAAAGGCTTTTGATTTACAGGTGCATGCACCACTTCTTGGCCCTACAATGCTTCTAACTACAACCTCTCCTCTCTCCTATCATAAATTAAAAAAAAAAAAAAAAAAAAAGAAAGAT
>JAVXUM010000004.1:4115838-4126636 GCA_035590655.1 Pouteria glomerata
AAAAAAAAAAAAAAAAAAAAAAAAAAAAAAAAAAAAAAAAAAAAAACAACCTTTGAAAGACAAAAAAATAGAAAACAAGGGCAAAAATAACCCAAAAAAAAAGTAAAAAATATGTGCGTTGAAAGTGAATCATTATATAGAATTTAAAAGAAAGTAAAAACATTTTTTTTTTTTAACAAGAGAAAATCACTCAAACTCAACACTTGAAAAACAAAAAATATAAAATAAGAAAAAAATGAAAAAAATTAGTAAAATATGTATGTTTAAAATGCATTGTACCTTATTATTAAAAAGAAAAAAACAGTAACACTTGAAGGATAAAGTAATATAAAATAAGGGTAAAAATAAAAAGTATAAAAATATGTACATTAAAATTGCATTGTGACTTTTTATTAAAAGAAAATGCAACAATACTTGAAGAACAAAAAATATAAAACAAGAAAAAAAATGGTAGGAATATGATCGTTGAAAGTGTATTATGACTTATTTTATATAATTGACATATATAAGATAAAATAGAAATAGAAAACAGTACATTTGAAAAATTTGACATAAAAAATAAAAAAAGTAGTTCTCTAAAAAAAAAACTTAAAAAAAAAATGCAAAAGATGGGGTAATAAACATTAGAAAGGAAGAAGGTCAAAATCAAAAGAATGGGTACCAAAAAAAAAGAAAAAACCTTTATCATTACACTTAAAAAACCAAAAGAAATTAAAGAAATCAAAAAAATGGAGGGGCAAAATAGTGATAAATAAAAAATATGAGGGGCATGACTGAAACAAAGAGGCTTATGACGTTGAAAGCCAATGGTATTGTTACTTTAAAAGAAAAAGTAAAAAATAAAAAATAAAAGGGTAAAATAATAATATTCAAAAAATAAAAGGGTTATAATTGAAAAAAGAAGACAAAAGATAGACGTTAAAAGCTTGGGCCTCATTCCGGCTTTATTATATTGGATCGGATAACGTTTGGCGGTGAAAATTTTAATAAAAAAATATTAAATTTTACGCATTAAATATTTAGTAAAATATTTTAATTTTTTATTTCTTATTCTATTATAATAATTTTTTAATTCAAAAATTATGAAAAGATATTAAAAATTATTAAAGTTACTTAAAATTATTAAAAATTTTATCAAATATTTAAAATTTTAAAATATTATCAAAAATTATAATATATTTTATTAAACATATTTAAAATTAATACTAATAACATTTAATAAAAAATACTAAAAATTATTAAAAATTATGATATACATCAATCAAAGAAATCCAAAGACAGGACAGGGCACCGAGCTAGGACCCTCTAACCCATTGTGATTTTTTTTTTTTGAGAGGTAACCCATTGTGATTCATAAGTGTGTGTTCAGTGTTTTATGGGGTGGGTCCCATGTTATCCATCATTAATGCAGAGTAAGTAACCCCACAAATTATTATCCAGCCAGGCAGGGGAAAATTTTGTGTTTGGATATTGCACTGAATGAAGTAGGAAATGTTTTGCGAGGTGGAAATGAGAGAATTGCGGTGATATTTTCTATGGAATCCCATAAATGCCTAAAGGGCCCATTGCTTAAAGCAAACATCAATTACTTTCTCAGTCAGTTTCCTTCTGCCACTTGGTTTTTCTTGATAAGCCAATATTATTTTTTTAAATATTAAAATATATTTAGATTCTATTTAAATAATTATTGATTTTAAATTACATTATATTAAAAACATAACTAAAAAAAGGTTAATCAATTACTTGGAACTCCAAGTTTTTTCAAAAAAATAAAAAATAAATAAATAAATAAAAATTTCCTACTTCTTTAAATTAAATTCCATCACACTTAATTTTATATCAAGTTTTTATTTTTAATTTTTTTAAGTTTTTTTGAACTTAAACTCTAATAATTATTGGGGGTGTTTGGTGTAATGAAAAATAACGAAAAATAACGAAAAACAATGAAAAACGTGGTTTAAGTGATATTTAGATGTTTGGTGACAAACTACGTTTTTCAGAGATGAATAGTGAAAAATATTGATTTTTGCAGAGAAATCCGTCGAAACGATTTTGAAATCCGTCGGAATGGTTTTCAAATTTTTTCAAAAAATAGTGACAATGAGTCTTGTTTGGTAACTTAGATAACGGTGGTCACATTAAAAAAAAAATTATAACTATTTGATTAATTGAACTCGAGTTATGTAATTTTTCTAGAGTTGTAATAGGTGTGAATGTGTAAAAAGTGTTAGAGAAATTTAAAGATTTTGAAAATTTTTTAGAGTTTTTCAGAGATCTTCAGTATACCAAACGACCTTATTATTGAAGTAGTGATATCACTACTATTTAAGCAATAAAACTCTTATCAGGAAGGGCTTTAAATAATTATTTTAATGATGATTTTAAATACAACATAATTTAATATGTTAAATTATTTAAACTTATTACTAAATTTTTATTTAAATTAATAAAATTATATTTAAATAATTTTCATTAAATAATCAATATCAAATTTTTAATTTCAAATTTATAAATATAAGTATCACCTTACATCTATGCGCACAAGGGAGGAAGCATTGACCTTTTTCATGTTTAAACCCAATCACTCCGCTTGGCAAGCCAAGAATTATTTGTTTCAATTTTTAATAAGTTTGCAATATGAAATTTACCCCTGTATCCTCAGCCAACTATCTACCTTACATGGGTAAAATTATTATTGGGACAACCCCATATTATAATTACTTAAAAATTTACGCTGTTAATTGTTTGTATATATATACTCGTATATTAGGGATTTATCTTGCACTGGTAACGTTGAGTTTGGGTACCAAAATAAAAAATTAATTTTTTGATTTTTTGGCACAAATTGAGAAATATATCATATAAAATTACAAATATACCCCTTAGGTACCTTTAATTTTTTTGCATAAAAAAATAAAATTAATGTTTTAAACCCAAAAATTGAAAAAACTAACTTCGTTATTTTTTTTTTCCCAAATAGACCCTAAGGATATATTTATCACCAAGGTGTGGCTATGGGACAACAAAACAAAAATATAGACTCTTGCTTTCAATCAGTGTACTTTGGTCACTGTCAGTGATCTATTTTTTGCAACTAGCAAAAGCTTGCTTCTAATGAAATTTATTCATATTTATATATGTTTAACGTTAAAGAAATTTATTCATATTTATATATGTTTAACGTTAAAGATATTTTTGTATTAAATTTATTTATTAGTAAAAAATTCAAAAAGTCAGTGAGTAAGGTCAGTTGCGAGAAAGTTGACCTCAATCCTAGTCGGGCTGACCAATTTTACTTTCGTACGATCAGATTAGTTTTTAGCCAAAAAGTGGTCAAAAATTGGTTCGCAATAACCTTTTTAAAAAAAAATTAAAAAATTTTAAAAGTTACCCCTTTTCTAAACTCTAAAAAATTCTAACTTTTTTAAAAATTCTGTCACAATCTGTTGGAATGCACCATTGCATTTCAACTGATTTTGATAAAATTTTTAAAAATGTTATACTAACATTTGTATCAAAAAGTTCTACAAAACTTTAAAATTTTTAAAATTTTTCAGTAATATTTTGTCACGTGTCATTTTATATAATTTTAACAACTTTATATTAAATTAAATATAATTATTTAACTATCATTTCAAAATAACTTTTTATATTTCAAATCCCAAAAATTTTTACTTTTGAATTTTTTTGTGGTTCTAAATGGAACATAAATTTCTTATCATATCTTTTATCCCACTTTATATTTTATTAATCAAGCGCCAAAAAAATTTGCCTCTTATCAAATTTGTTGTTATAAGTGCATTTGGTGCGTTGAGATTCTTTCAAAATCTCTGAAAATCTTTGAATATTTTTAAAAATTATTCACTTTTTATCTCACTGCACGAATTATGAACTCACGACTTATTTAAATTATTTCATTTTATTTTATTTTTCTCACTCCAAATGCCCCTATGTCTCTTATTCCACCCTATATCCTACCAACTAAATATCAAAAAAATATTTTCATATTATATTAAAAAAAAAATACTAAATTTAATCTACTTTTGTCTTTCCATACCCTATCCTTACTTGCAATGAATTGTATTTTTAAGGTGCCAAAGTTAAAAATAGAATACTAAAATCCCATGTAATATTATACGGTATTACTTTGAATCCCCACTCTTGAATTAGTTCCTGCCAAGATCGGATGGCATATTCATCAGGAAGCCTTGGTAACAAAACTGACCGCGGAAGCAGCAGATACAAAGTCTCTATACACAGTTGAGATAAGTCGGTAGAATAAATGGATTTGAATTAAGGACAAAAATCGAAATTTCGGGTGGCTATTCTTTTTGTCATGGTAGGTAAATGACAATTTCGATTCAATACAACCAGAGAACAGATAAATAAATAAAATTAAAAAGGCTTTGTTCTAGTGATGTGCCCGTAAGTTCTTTTTCTTCCTCCTTCCACTTAAATGTTAGTGAACCCAAGGACTCGGTCACTTACGCGAGAGAATTAGCTCTAGGAATATACGTTTTGTTGAGATATTCATGCGTACAGAATCTGTAAAGCTTAAGCCTTTGTTTAAGAGAGGAAATGAATTAACGTAAATAAGGGAAAAGAGAAGGAATGGGACTAGGGGTTAATAATAATTTTTTCTTTTATTTAATTTTTTTTTTTTTTGAGAGAAATGAGAAGGAGAATGAAGAGTAGGGTAAAAAAAATATAATTATAGATATTATTACTGTATTACAGTCTTTAGAATATATTTATTTATAATACACATTTGTAAAAATAATAAAAAAAAAATTAAGAATAAAGTAAATAAATCGCACTTTATTTACTTTATTGGCTAATGGAGGTAAATGAATCACCTCTTTTTATTTACTTCATTTCACTTCCATTTACTTTCTCTCAATCAACGTAAATTTTTTCACCTCCTTTAGTTTACATGGCTTCACTCCCATTTATCTCCTCAGAATTAAGGGCTAAGACTTTAACCTCTGTTAAGATATTCAAGCTTTTACAATCTGCTGTTGTCATCCATAATTTACTGAACTTGACTTTTGTAACTAAACATTCAATGTGATAACTTTTTGGTAATTTTAAGCCAAAACTTCGAACTTCCTCTACCTGTTTCATTAAACAAAGTGCTAGAATGGTGAAGACGACAACAAATAAATAAATGAAGGCCTTCTTCTGCTGATGTGTTTTGGTTTTATAAATTCTCTTCTTCACCCCCCGGGGGGGTTACGCAAGTATAATTCAACTCCGTGCAATTTCATAAGAATCTTTTGTAATTCTTTTCCATATCAAGCGCATGCTTACTGAATGGCAGGTAGAGAAAAACATACACATAAACAGAGGAAGAAAAAAGGGTTAGAAGAATTCACAGGTGGAGCATCAATTATTCTCAAAATGGCTTGTGCAGACAGTAGCAGGAACAAAAGTTGCCCATAAAGTAAATTTAGAACAGCTTGCAATTTGCAGACTCCTTAATTGATATGATGGCTCCGACCGAGCAAGTTTACTTGAACAATCACACTTGTGATTTGACCTGAACAATCATACCTATGGTCCGACCTGATCGATCGATATAAGTCTCAGTCGGGTCTTAATGACCATTGCATTTAAGACAAATTAACTTATATCACAGTTATATGTATAATCATTTCTTGATATATTTCATGATACACGCATGTATAATTTGATTGGATAGAAAGGTATAATCGTATGTGGTTCATGTGCTTCCTACTCATACATGTTTTACTCTTCTATATATATCATTTTTTTCTAATGTTCAAATACACACAATACTCTTATCTTATTAAAACTCTGTCAAATTACTTTCTCAACTCTTTTGCTAATTTAAGTATCAAAAACTCTTTGACAAATATTACACCAATGTACTAGATAGCTTTTCAAACTAGGGTTGAATTTTCAAAGGATATGAAGTAATTGATTTATCAATAATCAAATGGCTAATTTGTCTTAATGCACATTGCCATGAAACCAAGTTACAAACATTATCAACAAGAAAAACATATCCAGTCGACAAAAAAAAAAAAATAATAATTATAATAATAATAAAATAAAAAATAAAATAAAACAAAAAAAAGCAAGGATAATGATGGCAAGTGACTTGAGAAGCTAGCATACCATCGAATAGTGCCAACTCAGGCAATTTGATTTCATAACGCAATTAACCAACTTCTAAAGACATCGGTGACCTCAGAAATGATATCTTATCTCCATGGGTTATTGACTCAATCAGCAGCACTTTGCATCGATTAGCATCAACAAGTAGTTAGTTGTCAAGCCTGAAATTGTAGCCTTGTTTAGAAGATGGAGGGAATGAGTGTTTTAATTATAAAAGCCAAATCATAGGAAGAGAAAATGTAATTCCCAAATACAGCGAGGGAAAATACACTCTTTGATCAGCAATTAAATTTAACTCCATTCCAGAAGCAGCTACATCACGTGAAGTCACTGACAATCTTGGACAGGACCGCAAGGTCCATCAGTGAACTTCAAGATTAGTGCGACTGAATCATAAAGATGCTGTGCACAAGTATTTTATCCACACTGGTATTTCATAACTCCAGACAAGAGGCCGTAATGGCACACATCAGCATTCGTAACGATGCACTGCTCAATTCATGTACAAATTCAATCTGCCTTGTCTTTTTCTTTTTTGGTGACATAAATCTGCCTTGTCCTCAAGAACTTTATTTCAACAAGTAAGCCTGACTTCATCGAGCAATGATTCCTGAGGTTCCAATCCAGCTGACTTCATTGCATAAAGAACCTTGATAGCCTCGATGCAAAATCCGTGCTGCGTGTAACCTGTAAGCATGGCATTCCAACACGCTGCAGTTCTCGCATATCCAATCATCTTGAACACCCTCTCTGCGCAATTTAGCAACCTACATTTGGCATACACCCTGCAAGAAATCACACTGCAAGAAATCATTTGATTCCAATCCTAGCTTGATCAAATTGGCATGCACCCGTCGACCGCACCGACCATCATCCTTCATTCTGCCCCATGCCCTCAGAACGCTAGAGATTGTAAAGCCATTCATCTTCGCGCCTTCTCCCCCCATCTCCTTAAACACATTCTCAACTTCAACATAACGCTCTTCTCTACTGTTGTTTGACAACAAGTTTAGCTGTCCAAACCACGGTGTTTCGAGTTATTTACAAAGTCCACACCATCAACACATCTTAATTTCCCATGTAAGTTGATTGAGGAGCTATTTACATACAAATCCTCGTCATAAGCAACCTTTAACAACCAACCATGAATTTGCATCCCAAGTCCCCAGTTAATTGTCTGCACACAAGCCTTCAAAATGCACACGATGATCCAAGAAACAGGGAACTCAAGCACGTTATCATTTTTGAGGTTGGGTTGGTGACTGCATTGCATTTCTATGAACAAATTTATTGCTTCTTCGTAGTCGTCACTATCCTTGGAACCAGCAATTATCAGTGCTTACGAATCATGATTTTAAAACGCGGTAACAGATAATGTAACGATAACAGAAAATAATGGATGTAACAGAAACGGGTAAAAAACAAAAGTTTAACGGAACGGTAAAACAAAAAAACGTTACGTAACAATATCGGGAAAGTTTTAAAACCATGCCACCAATTACAATCCCTAACATCCATTTCGTCAACCTGGCCGGCATTACCAATCAGCCCACACGAAACATACATCAACAAGACGCGGCTGAGAAACGGTAACCCAGTGCGGAGGCCGCTCCTTTCAATGTGGGCATGCAACTCAACAGCTCCAGGTGTCGGTGCATTCTTTAAGGAGAGAAGTGTACATGTCTATGGGCACGGGAAGGCCAAGGCCATCCATGAAACGCAAGATGTCCAAAATGGTGGTGGTGTTTTTCCTCTTCTGGAGTGGCGGCTTGATGATCGGCGGTGCCGTTTCTGAGGGTCGCCGAAAAGGCAGCTGAATGTGTTGGAATGTGGACTTGGAGACAGAAAGATTGCTAATTATTGAGCCAAGGACGGTGGTGTTGCACGAATGACGGTGCCTTATTTGATAATTGTTTGAAGAAGAAGAAGAAGAGATTCGTATAGCATGAAGTCAATTGGGATGCGCAGGGAGATGCGAGTTCCACTAGTTTTGGGGGATCGGTTTTTCTTCTACTCATCACCATTTCCGTCTGTAAACAATGGATTTTTAGAAGTTGACGTGGCAACCCATGTCAATGACTGATGGTAGGGGTGAGCAAAAATGACCAAACTAAAAATAATTGAATCGAACGGTTAGATGATTTCATTCAATCATTTTGATTCAATTTGATTTTTTTTGCCAGAGATTCAATTTGATTTTTTTTTTCCAGAAATTCAATTTTTAATGAGCGAGACAACATGATTGAATTAAATTTTTAATTTAAATTTTTGCCAATTTAAATTTTTAATTTTTCTTTAAAATCATATAAAATTATCCTCTTAGAATGAAAAAATGATTACTTTTTTTTCGTAACTAAGGAGTCGTTTGGCAAGTAAATTTTTAATAAAAAATTACTAAAAATTGTCACTTCTATAGTAATTGTGCGGTTGGTGAAACGCTAATTTTCATCACTTTTCTGTTCTGCTACAGTAACTAAATTTTACCAAACACACAAAAAGTTATCAATTTTCTATTCTGTTACAGTAAAAAATTTTACCAAACACACAAAAGTTGTCAATTTTTTACTCTGCTACAATAATAATTTTACCAAACACACAAAAGTTATCAAAAATTGCTAAAATTTACATTTTTATTCACAAAACACACAAAAAAAATTACCACTAACAATTTTTAACAAAAACTACCAAAATTTTCACTTTGTTGCTAAAAGTTAGATTGCCAAACGCACCCTAAATATTAAAAAATTAATTTTTTATATTTAAAAAATAAAAAATATTTTTGGTAACTAATTTTTTAATCTTTTTGTTAATTTAATATATTTATTTTAATAATTTCAATAAAAACAAAAAAGTTAAATAACAAAAAACTACTATTCCCAAACGCTACCTAAATCAAACAACCCCACGGGGGGTGTTTGGGTGTGTACTTTTTAAGTTATCTCACTGCACGCCTTACAAACTCACAGTTTATCTCATTTTATCTCACTTTTCATCATACCAAACATTTTGCGAAAATTTAGTACTGCGACCTTTGGGATTCTGTTTGATCTCCGTTACATTGACCTAAAAATCATGTTTTTAGTTTATATTAGCAAACAAGCGATTAATGAAACTCAACTTTAAGTTGCATTCATCGAAAAAGGTAATAGAGAGTGTGTTGAGAGTAATAAAAAGTGAAATAAAATAAAATAAAGTGAGATAAGTTATTAATTTGTAATTTGTGTAATGAGATAAAAAAAAATAATTTTAAAAATTTTTAAAAATTTTAGATATATTTTTTGTTTGTTAACATATCGAATGGTGCCAAAATAAAGTTGCGTTTAGAGTTAAATTTTTTTTTGGTCGAAAATTGTGATTTTAAAATTGATGAAAATTATAAAAAAATTAATAAAAATTGAAAATGATTGATAAAGTTTGAAATTTTTTTATAAGATTTAAGAATTAAAACATATACAAGTACTATATTACATTTGATTGATTTTCCAGAGACTTAAAAGGAATAATTGTACCGCACCTCCTTCGGACCAAAGTTCAAGACTAACAGAGCAACCCAATAGAGAGTGGACAGGTATCCACATACATGAGTGAGATGTTAGGGTTTGTGTGTGTTAATAAGTCTCTCCTAGCCTGATTTGTTAGGTTATGTGTTTGTTTTTGTTATCTAAAACAAAATGGAATAATTGTACTAAAATTAAAAGTTTCAACTCACTGAAAGTCAAACAGAATAAAGAAAAAAATTAACTTAAACAAATAATGAAAATGTCAATAATTAAGGCCTTTTTTGGTTTTTTTTTTTTTCTATTTTCTATTTTCAATTTTTATTTTGTTTTTTTTTTTCTTTCTATTTTGAGTTCATTTTTCATTTTAAGCTTTTGAAAATAAGGGAAAAAGTTTAAAACGCATTTGATCACTAGTGTTTTTAAAATTTGTTTTAGAAAATATAAAATAAATTTACACATAAAATGAAAATGGTAAAAAATCATTTTGAGTATTTTAACTCAAAATAAAGAAAATATAATATTTTTTGTTTTCATGTTTTGAAATTTTTAGAACATAAGACACATAAAATAAAAAATAAACCAAATGTCACCTACGTTTTTATGTTAGCATTTGGAGTGATAGAATATAAGATAAAATAAAATAAAATAAAATAAATTATAAATTCGTAATCCAAATGATAAAATAAAAAGTGAAAATAGTAAATAGTTTTTAAAAATTTTTAAGAGATACAGAGCATCTAAAGCATCCTAAAAAAAATATTTCATCTCCACCATGAATGAATACTTTTCCTATTTTCTTTTCTTGTGCTACATTTGGAATTTGTGAGAGAAATAAAAGTGAAAGATTAGAAATTTTTTTTTTCTACATTTGATCTTATAAAGAAGATAAAAACATATATATATATATTTTATTTCCATAATTTCTAGACATGACTCTCGTGCAAAGAAGCATGGGAGGAGGGAGACAACTTTCATTGGGTAGGGTAAATATTGCTCTTCTCTACTGTGAAAGATTCCTCGAGGAGATTACACTTTTCATCAATTCGATAAAATATAGGTCCTGTTTGGTTTCATCAAAATTCACCAAATCTCACCAAATTTAACTACTTTTTGTACTTTCTTTCAATTAAATTTTAACACATATCACCTTTATGTCA
>JAVXUM010000004.1:4137625-4155402 GCA_035590655.1 Pouteria glomerata
CTACAGCTTCAACGGACAGGGAAGAGAGTAAGTAGATTTGGTTGGTGGTCTGTGAAAAATTCATTCATGTTTTTCATGCATTGAACAATTCTGTTATATTCAGGTCTTCACGTGGAACACGGATGCATGGGGCTTTGGTCCTGGGGCTACATCCTTGTACCAATCTCATCCTTGGGTGCTAGCTGTTCTTCCAAGTGGAGAGGCACTAGGGGTTCTGGCTGATACAACACGACGATGCGAGGTACTTGTGACCTTTTTATCTATGTCATTGTCATTTATATATCTATCAAATAGATAATTGTTTTAAAAAAGTCAAGTATTTTTGTTTTTGAGCAGATTGATTTGCGGAAAGAATCAACTATAAAGTTTGTTGCTTCATCATCATATCCAGTGATTACATTTGGTCCATTTTCTTCACCGACTGATGTTTTGAGATCTTTATCTCGGGCCGTTGGTAATCTTCTAAAGCACTTTATAATTTGTTCATTGTATCTGAATTATAATGTCTCGATGCTCTGTGAATTTCCCCAGAGTAAGTCTTTGAATGCTTTTATCAATTGCCATGGTAGTTTAAAAATCCTTTCAATGGAGGTTGGTGAAAATTGTTGGAAGTAAAGAACACCAATAGTGGTGGCAACAACATTTTTGTCCTCTTTATCATTCAAAAGAAAAAAGGAAATGAAGAAAAAGAGAGGAAGAGAGAACATATAAAACGTAGAATTTTGGTAGCAAAATAGGACACATCAACCCTTTTGAAATGAGATTGCAGAGCTTTGTTGGCATGCAGGACTCTTGTACTATTAGTATGCATAGCAGTAAGAGGAAGTCCATGGTCAGTCGTGGGTGTTGGACACTTGGCCATACCTGCAGCTGCCCGTAGCACTGTACTAGTGGCCCAAAAAAAAAAAAAAAAAATCGAAACATGATACACTTACCTTTGTGGATTGCAAAAATGCAGGGTTGTAAGGGATGGGCTCTTTCTTGTGTAGAGGTAGGATATTAGAATATTAAAGTTGAAGGAGATTTTTGATCGAGTATTGATGCTTTTAATGGTAAAATTGGATACATTGGAAAGTACGGATTTTAGTGGCTGGGCCTGGCGTTAGATCAATTCTGGGGAATTTTGGTGATGTAAATATTAATTGTGCATAGAGAGGCTAGAGAGGTTAATTACTCATACTTAACATTGTTATGTGGTATGGTTAGGCCACTTCCCCTCAAATAGCTTGAGTCACTAATGATGGCATTGTAGGTGCATTGTTTTTCAAATGTATTCCATTGTTAATGAAATTTAAGATTTTATAAGCAGAAAACCTTGCATCAAAGTTTGAGATGTTTTTACTGTGACGCTGAACCTTCTATTGAATCACTTCATCATGTTCGTGTGAATTACCGACATTGTGAGTGTGTTGATATCACACGTTAAATGGATGTTTAAACAATGTATTTTTTGATTCTTTCTTTGAATTGTGTTTAAACAATGTATTTTTTGATGTATGTTTAAACAATGTATTTTTTGAATTATGCAAGCTTTAACAATTTATAACCCCAATTCTGCTTTAGCTTTTGCCTCAAACATATGTTTAGGGAGAAGCTAGTTATACCCTTGTATGCCTCACAACCTATTCTATACCATTTGTTTACCCTCATGTTATCATGCTTAAGCCTTAGGCATGAGATTAAGTGAAATTTAAACCCAAGTAGCTAGCATTCGTATGGTTCCCCTTTGCAGGAGTGACAGATTGTGGTCCATTTCTATGTCATACATGAAGTCTAGGCTGGCGCGAACCCACCTGATCAATTTGAGCTGCCTAAAAGAAAAGGTTCCGAAATGGCATACGAGCACATTATGATTAAATGCGACAGCAGATCTTAATTCACTTCTTACGTGTTTAATGGATCAGAGCAGAATAATTAAAATGATTATTTGTTCAATTCAAATTCTTTTAGTCTTTTTCCTGATACATCCCTGCCTTGCAAATGCTGCCTATCTCCACCGGAGATTATGTTGATGTGTTTGTATTTAAAGGTTCAAAACATTGCCAATTGGATGACATGGCAGCTATTTGTTTCGTTGCTGTGTTTTTCCACTTTTACGTAGTAACTTTTGAGCAATTTTCTCATCAGGGACCGTATTTATGCCACCAAAGTGGTCGTTGGGTTACCATCAATGTCGTTGGAGCTATCACTGTGATGCACGAGTTCGTGAGGTTTGTTACTTTTGCATTGAAAGTTGCTGAGTTTTTTTTTACCCCAATTAATAGGAGTTTTGTAGCATTCACAGGAATAGGAGGGTTTAGATCTTTATTACCAAAGTAGGAGCAAAAGTGTTTATAGTATAAATGTTTTCATTTGATGAAGAAGTTGTTTATGGTGCAAACACTTTTAACCTTAATTCTCTATCAAAGATGTTTATGGTGCAAACACTTTTAGTGCATTGAATAAAGAAATTAATCTGTGACAATCCCTGTATATTTAGACCTCTAACCATAATAGATTCAATACTCCATATTTATTTAAAACCTATTTAAAACTATATTATCTATTTGTAATTTATCTACCACCCTATTGTGTGGACCCATGTGAGAGACAAATGTAACAACTATTTTCTCACTAAATTTGTTTCACTGTGGAAACTCACCATTATAAGTAATTTCGAACAAAATTCAAAATTTTCATTGTTAGAGATGTAAAGAGGGTCAGGTCGTCCCTAACTTGACCTGCATTCCGTCCTGTGATCTGACTTGAAGCTGCCCAATCCTGACCTTGCCCCGCCCCCACTTTCCTACATTGCCTCCGTGAAAATATATATTTTTTTCCTTTTCCAGTAACGAACCCCACTTCCCCACATTGTCCCCCTGTGAAATATATATATATTTTTTGTCCCCCAACTTCCAAGGCATGTAGCTAGTGGTTTCAAAAATTCCAACACATGCATGAAAAAAATAAAAAAAAAATTAGAAATTTACCCATCTACATGGTTTTCTAGTTTCATTGGGTGGTCAACATTTTTTCTTTTTTGTTTTTCTATGTATGATTTCAATTTAGATTTGGAATTGGAATGGGAATTTTTTATAAAAATTTACTAATTTTTGTACTTTTAAATTTTGAATTACGAAATTTAATATAATTAGAATTTATTAGTGAAATTTAGGGACTTACATAATTCAATGTAATTGAAATTTATTTATCTATATTTTTTTACCAATTGGACAAGTATTTTATCTGATTTTAAATTTATAGTTAATTTATTTTACAAAAGTTTTTAAAGTAGAAAGAGTCGATAGGTTAGGGTTAGGATCTTCTAACCCTTGTTCCGACTGTCGAAATGTTTAGGGGGCAAGTCAACCCGAACCTTGGGTTAGGTCATGGTTGGGTCGACCCATTTTACATCTTTGTGAATATTGAAAGATTAACTTATAATGTTTCATAAGATTTGAATAGTAGTTCCTTGAATAAATAGTTAAATATTTTTTATTTTGTTCTTTGCCTTAAAATCCTAATAGAAAAACTTATTCCACTTTATATGCTTTGCTTTTTTTTTCCTCCCCTCAACATTTTCCTTGAATGGATTGACTTAGTTCCTGTTCTTTTCAGTGCATTTGCTTTATATATCCGACATACAAGGATGGACGTGGTGGGAAGGAATCAACCCTAGGTCATCTCCAAAATATAATTTTTTGTTGGATTGTTCACCAAAACTTGGTTGTGCATAAATAAACTTAATTCCATTTTATTTTTACTAAACAAATTTAAAACCCAAATATAATATAAAGGAATTATCATTCAAATCCTACAAAAAGTTATGAATTAATCTTTCACACGCACACGCACACGCACATCTATTCTTTTGCCATTGAAATGCTATTTGCACTTTTTATTGTTTTCATTATCTGATGATCAAGTTTACGGTGAATGTGCTAGCATTTGTAGCATTTGATATGAGATATATTATCTCTCTCTCTCTCTCGCACAAAATTAGTAAAAGCTATCCTCACAATTTGTTATTGTGACAGTCAAGGCTTTTTTTTTTTTTTTTTTCCTCCCAAATAAAAGGAGGAGGAGCGGTGAATTTTCTGTAGTTGCTTCCACTTTCTTGGAAGTTTTGTTTCCTGTTTTTCCACTTATCAACATGCATATGCAGATTGCCAGGACATTTCGAGAGAAGGGAATACCTTGTGATGTCATATGGATGGATATTGACTACATGGATGGGTTTCGTTGTTTCACTTTTGACCAGGCATGTTCACTTTAGCCAGTTTTATATTATGTATTTATGTACTATAAGTTCTTTAGCATTCTGTGCCGTTACTATCCAGCCAGTCTCTGTATGGACCAAAAACATTTTTTTTTCTCTTTTTGTTTTTTTAGTTTCTTCATCATCTTATGTCAAATGATGTTTGACAAGGCTTTGACTTATAATGTTTTAGTTGTGCAATCAAAGTTTTCCATAAAACACACCCAGTCTGGTAAGGAAGAAGTTAATTACCCTGCAGACCCTCTACCATATTGACATGGATTTTTTTTTTTTTAAAAAAACATCTAAACCCCCTATAAGATTCCCATGGTCTCAACAAAGTGCAAAAGATTATGTATGTTCAGATTTCTACCTCTGGAAAGCCAACTATACAACAGAGAAAAAAGTATACTTTTCTATCTAAATAATGGAACTTCAGCTTCGTGAAAAGCTCTACGATTCCTCTCCCTCCAAATAAGCCAACCTATATGAAAAGGAGTTAATCGCCTGGTTTGTCTCTTCCTTTTTTTGGTACATGGACTTGGACATGGATTTTGGGATTGGGCATATGTCTTGGTCCTGGATTTTTCTAATTCTTATGGCATGGCCAAAGATATCTGGACATGACTAGATAGTATGGTAGGCATAATATTAAGGACTTATGCATGGTTGTATAGTATACTGGACTATTATATATACTTTTTTGGTACATTTCCAATTAGACGCGTCAGATAAATGTTCCATACTATGTCCGTACCCAAGTGTCAAGTCTCTAACATGGGTTCTTTGCAAATTTAGAAGGTTCCATATAACATAGAAGTAATTGTTATCAGGAGCGTTTCCCGGATCCTAAATCTTTGGTGGAATACCTTCGTCACACTGGTTTCAAAGCAATCTGGATGCTTGACCCAGGAATTAAAAAGGAAGAAGGATACTTTGTTTATGATAGTGGTTCTGAAAGAGACATCTGGATTCAAACAGCTGAAGGAAAGCCTTTTGTTGGTAATCACTTAGTGCCTCTACATTTCTAACCTGATGTCAACTTTCCTCTTTCTTGGTCTTTTCCCCCTCTCTTTATTTCTTTCTTTCTCTATTTTTTCAAAATTTGAGTTTAAACTCTGTTTTTTAGGGGAGGTATGGCCCGGGCCATGTGTTTTTCCTGACTTTACACAGTCTAAAGCTCGTTCATGGTGGGCCAACCTAGTTAAAGATTTCGTTTCTAATGGCGTTGATGGTATATGGAACGATATGAATGAACCTTCTGTTTTCAAGGTGATGCTTGGAACATTTTCAAGTCTAAAGATTTATTTGCTTGCATATATTTTAATCATTCATAATCTTATTTTCTTTGCAGGTTGTAACAAAGACAATGCCTGAGAGCAATGTACATCGTGGAGATATTGAACTTGGAGGTTGTCAAAATCACTCGTACTATCACAATGTATTACCCATAGCTCTATTTTTTTGCTTTGCCTTGTACATTTTTATTAAGATCATAGCTATTAATATATTATTTATAAGGTCATAGCTGGATTTTTGAACAATAGCCCGACATATTGGTTACTGAACATTTACTCCCTTGTTTAGGTTGACACCATAATAAACTTCAGAAATTATATTTATCTATATTGTTTGTCCTTTTAGGTCTATGGTATGCTAATGGCAAGATCAACGTATGAAGGCATGAAATTGGCTAATGAAAATAAGCGTCCTTTTGTTCTTACTAGAGCTGGATTTGTTGGTAGCCAGAGGTATGCTGCAACATGGACAGGAGACAACATTTCAACTTGGGAGCACCTTCATATGAGTATCTCAATGGTCCTTCAACTGGTAAGCAGACAGGATTTTGCATAACTTGACCACAAATGTTGATTTTGTGTTTTTCAGCTTGTTTGGGCTTAAAAGTGCTGTCAGTTGTGATGTAAAGCCATTCTTTAGAGAGATTAGGAGAAGGGATTCCATGACACACTTGTTTGGCTGTTGGTTGAATGTCGATGTATGCATGTGTTCCCCCATTTGCGTGTCTGTATGTTTCTGTAACCTCTGACTGCACACCATTGGTAAGGGTGGAGAACAGGTTTTATTTGGTTGTGACACCCTTTTATATTGTAAGGTTCTCTCTCTCTCGCGCGCGCGCGCAGAAGCACACAATTTTGTTGAATCTCTGAAATTGGGATAATATGGAGGTTGAGTTACATTTGGGCAAATTGCTAGTGGCCTTGTATTGGAGATGGTTTTAGCAAATAAGTCTGAAGTTGCCCAAGAATCTTTATCGAGCTATCTCAATATTCACTTCTTGTGCAACCCAACTTCTCACATGGATGGGAGAAACATACAAATTTAACCAAACAGGGTTCACCTGCATAGAAAAATAAAGTGCACAACGATAAAGAGGGAACAAACACTTAGAATGAGACTTGAACCTAGGACCTCCTATCACCAAAGTGCTGACACCATGTTAAGTCATAAATTGTTCAAAAGTTTAAGTTGTTAGGTGTAGTTACTTATTGTGTGTTCCACATGACACGACCTTATTGTTCACGTGCTGGTCTTGTGAGGCAACACTTGGACTCACCCCCATTGGAAAGACTAGCAACACTTGGTTTGGCATGCCTAGTCGACTACGTTGCCCGAGCCATTTAACCCCACCAACCTTTCAGAGACCCCTCTTACTGAGCTCGCAAACAACTTGCCAATGAGCCAATGAACATTTTTCATTGTTTGATTCTTGAGCAAGCACCTCCTTGGAGACTCACCTAGCCCCTTTGTCTCCCTGCACAGAAAACACCCAAGTGTAGGAAGCTCTCTCCCCTCATTGAAACTCCTTCTTAGGACCACAAAATGAGGACAGTGTACTGGAATCAAGGGCAAGGGTACTTACTCGATTGGATCCAAGGTTAACGACCCATGCTAGAGAAGACCCTATAGCTCTGGTGGTAGCCTCATTATTGGCAAACCGATCTGCAAGTCCCTCCCTATGAGGGACTGCACCTTGGTCATCTAAGGGAGAGATAGAGACCCGTCTATGCATTTAATGCATTTGACCAGGTAGTTAATGCTTCCCCAACCACATAAGGGAATCGTTTCCCTCCCGTATTAGGTAGCAACTTTTGTTAGTGAGTATCTCGGATTTGTAGAGTGGCTTGATGGAGTTGCATGGCCATGATTTAGATTGTCAAGTTTACTTCCATTATCTTCCCCTTTGTATGAGGCTTGTGAGCCTCTTATCAGCAAATAAAGCCTTTGACTTAGTTCTACATGGGAAGGCTTTGACTTAGTTTACCCTAGACATTCAGCACATTCATCAACCGTGGTACCTTTTCTTTCTAGAACATCCTCTCTCTCTTAGATGTAGTGTTTTTCACTTCGTGTGGCTCATGAGTTGTTGAAGAGCGACTATCTCCTACTTTTTAGACGAGGTGTTCACTGGCAAGTCCCTCACGAGCCCTTCTCATCCATGCACACAATTAGCAAATGGGCCTAATAATGTTTATCGAGTTATGTTAATAATAAGATCCTTTAGTTAGGGTTACGAATTGCAGTCCTCACTAAATTTATGTCTTATTTGCTAATATAACTTTTGGATCCTACTCGGGCTGGTTTTGCTATGTGGCATACTCTTGCTACTTTTGGTTTCATCTCTCCCTTTCCCTCTCTCTATTTTTTTTTCCCTTTTTGACATAGCTTATTTAAGGTTTTCATATTTTGTATGGAGAGACCTCAAACTTTTACTATGGATTTGAAATTTTGGTAATTAAGGAGATCAGTTTGGCTTATTTCCACAACATTGTAACCTAGGTAGAAAAATCAAAAGTGAAATGAGAATGGTAAGGTATGTATCTTCCAAACTAACTAATCGTTTGGATTAATTGACATTAGTGATCTACTCCGATCACAGAAAAAGAACAAATAAGACATTGATTTTTTAGACATTTTAGTTAAGCACCATTGGTGTTTACAATTCATTCCCCATTTTAAAGTTGAAAGTGCCATAATTTCTATTAAAAGTTATATTGTGAAAGTTAGATTTCTCATCATTTATAGTTTTGTTTTTCTTATTTTTGAATGACTTGCATGTTGTTTTCTGAGGTTGGAACAGACTAAAAGGAGAGAATATGCATGCCATTTTAAGTTAAAAACATGCTATGATGTTGATATTTTTGAACACGGGTCATTGCTCTAATGAAATTGATTTTCATTAAGGGGCTCAGCGGCCAACCACTGTCAGGACCAGATATCGGTGGGTTTGCTGGGAATGCAACACCCAAGCTGTTTGGAAGGTGGATGGCTTTTGGTGCAATGTTTCCTTTTTGTCGTGGACATTCAGAAACTGACACCATTGATCATGAACCTTGGTCTTTTGGGGAAGAGGTTTGTCTTCACAGTGAAAATAATTTATTGCTTTTCAAGTTTGTGAATTTTGGTCTCAATGTTTATTCAACTGATATTGTAAATTTTGGAAGTTCTGTGGCAACTTATGTTACATGGGCTCGGATACAGGTGTCAAGCACCAATACTTGTATAAGGGTCGGATCCATTAGTTCTCTTATTCACGTATACGGGGACACGGAAAAATATTTATATATTTAATATAATTAGTTTATTTTGTTGAATAATATAGTATTAACAAGGTTCTATCAGAATATTTTATGCACAAAATACAAGTTTTATTCATAGTTATGTGCAAAAAAAATTTGAATTTTTAGATATTTATCTAATTATATTGAGACGCATGTACCGCATCTTTATCTAAATGTCCTTGTCCAAGTGTCAAGTATCCGATACGGGTGCACCATTTATCTAGACAAGTCCATGTAACATAGGTGGCAACATTAAAGTAATATTGGATAAAATAAGCTATATGTAGGCGGCTGAGCTTTTGTTGGAAGAACTAAAAGGTTTAAAATATGTATGTTTATGTTTAGTTTAAAAGGTTAATAGTGTTGTTTCACTAGAAATATCTGTGACGATACTACTGGGAAAAACAACAATTAATAAGAAGCAGTTGTTTCCGAGTATGGGGAGCATTGGAGTGGATAGACTACAGTTAGAAGGAATAGTTCATATGGGAATCTAATGTTAAGTAATACTTAAGAAGCTAGTGATAAGTGTAAGTCTTTCAAAGTGGATGGTGTTTGTGAACTCGTAGACAAATTTTACCTTAAGGGGCTCCATAGATTATGAACAAGAACTGAAGTGGCAATTGAGACCTTATGGGATCAAGATACCTCAAAATTTAGATTTGCAGGAATTATAAACTATTTCTGAATTTTGTCAATGGTTGGTGAAGGCAAGTAAGCCTGATGTCTACTTCTTTTAACTGATTGATTAGATTTGTCCTTAATTAACATGTTTCTATTGCGATTATGGAGCGTGCATTTTCTACTATAAGTGTTGTTAAAACAAAACAAAGCTTCAAAGCCGGATGGAATTACTTATTTATGTTGAAAGAGAAATCACTGAGAAGTTCACAATGGATTCAATCATTGATGGATTTCGTGTCATAAAGAATCGACGAGTGCCACTTTAATTGATAAATCGTTCGATATAAATATGAAGACATTGATGTGTAAAACTTACTATCTAGTGATCCATGGTTGTAATATATTGAGTAGGTTTTATTATTGTATTTTTGTTTATCAAATATATAATTTGTAGCGTTAGTTGTAATTTTTTTTCTAGACCTAAATTTGACCTCCAAAGTAAATTTTTGCTTCATCCTTATAATAGTTGAGGAGCATGGAGAGGCCACTTGCCAATTTCCAAATTTCACCACATATTTCACCAAGTTTGAGTTCCTTATTTGTTACAGTGTGAGGAAGTTTGTCGCCTGGCATTAAAGAGGCGCTACCGTCTTCTACCACACATATATACTCTTTTTTATATGGCACATACAAGGGGCATTCCGGTTGCAACCCCTACTTTCTTTGCTGGTGAGACATTTTTGAATTACTTTATTTCGATGTACTGAGTTTTAAAGCACTTCTCATTTTATTTGGGTGGCTGTAAATGAATTGTTGTGCAGATCCAAAAGATCCCAGCTTAAGAACACAAGAAAATTCATTTATGTTGGGACCGCTTCTAATATATACAAGGTTGTCGTTTCTTCTTTTGGTGATGCAGTACTAGATGATTGTGAAAATTAATATATGTTTGTATTCCTTGATTTATTGAAAGAAAATTTTAACAAATCCTAATAAAGGAGTAAACTGTCCTGGATGGGTGGCTAACCTTGGGACTAAATTAGAGGTTCTGAATTGTTTGAAACTTTCTGTGTTTGTTCAGACATGACATTATCTTCACCTGCATTTTCTTTTTTCATAGATTTTCTGTTTGCTTCCTGGATTAGAAGTCCAAGCACTCAAAGCCTGAGAATTACATACTTATTTTCTGGTGAATTTGGATGCTTTACATGCATATGGTATGTGTTTCCCAAACCTCCAAAGGTTGTAGTCCTGCAGGACCATTAAGTTGCCTATGCTGAAGAACTATGTTTTATTTGAGCTTGAGCTAAATTTCCAACTGGTTCAAGCTAAATATAACATGTTGCTTGTTTTGGAGTGGCTCAGCTTATTTACATACCTAAACTTCATGATAATCAGTCGGCAGCTTGCTACTTTCGAACATTTGGTAACCGAAGTTTTATTCCTTCTGTTATATCATGCTAACCCATGGTCCCATAATATTATGTTATTAGATTGCCATTTTAAATTGTATACATTGTTTTTCTCTTTTAGTGAATTCTTATCTGCTTCTACAAATGGTGTGTGTTTAAGTACTTTTGAACTAAATTGGGGAGTAGTTCTGGATAAGTCACTGCAATATCGCAGCAGAAGAGGATAAATATCTGATTCATTACAGCTTATGTAGTTGCTGTATTTTCTTTTGAAAACCAGCTTTCTCAAAGATGAGCTGCCTGTCATTGTCTCTGCAAATACATATTAACATTGTGTGGTGACGTTAGGCAACTCACAATTTTTGTGGTATATGGCTCATTTTACTTTTCTTTTACTTCGATAAATACATATGGTAGATGCCTTGTTCAATTCCTTTCTTTGAAATTTCATTTTCTGTTGAGAAAGATGGTTGTCTTTGTTTTTATTATCATAGTGTATATCTCATGATTGTCTCATAATTCACTTTTGTATGTCTTTTTTGTAATATTTGATTTTCACAATTCACAATCTGTGGATTAGAATATTTTGTTTGCTTCGTTGAGCGTGATTTTTTTTTTTTCAAATAATAGGTTGAGGGTGTATGTGTTTGAAATTGTGATAGTATTACCCTATGCCTCAAGTTAGATGTGGACATCAAGGGATTATAAAAATTGTACTCTCGGGTCATATCTTCTTCATTTTATTCCAACTCATTTTTATTATTGTTAGTTAAGAAGCATGGATACAGATACGGGATACGGATACAATACGGGTACAGACGCAGCTACGACAATCTTAAAAAAATAAGGATATGGACATTTCGGGAATATGGCTAAAAAATATAAATTAGATATATATTTTTAGCTATGTACATGAATTTAGCATCCAGACTGAAGCTAATTTAATATGTAAAATATAACAAAATACAAGTTTTAAGATTTTATAATTTTAGGAGTTTCGACAACTCAAATCTAGATTTGTCTTAATCATATATTTGAAGAAAATCTATGAAATAATAGGACGCATCATGTGACGTGTCCAACACGTATCTTGGAGTATGGGAGGAGTATTTGTGTCCAATAAGTGTCAGATGCAGAGGCACTAGATCGAGAAATTGAGGTGTATGTATATTGTTTTATCTATGTGTGTTTATTATCCATATATCTGCAGGATTGGTGGTGTGTGTTAACATCTCTTTATTCATGCAACGTCAACTAACTTCTGGTTTCATATTTAATCAGCACTATGAGTGAGCAGGTGATTGATCAACCGCAGCACATTTTGCCTCGAGGCATTTGGTTGAGTTTTGATTTTGCTGATTCACATCCGGTATTTATTTCAGTATTTCTTGATCTGTTTCTGTCTTTCTTATATTTTGAAGTATTCAACTTCTTGTGCTCATTGCATTCATTTCTGCAATATTCTAAATATTTATCAGGATTTGCCGGTGCTATATTTGCGCGGTGGATCAATTATTCCGGTCGGTCCTGCTATTCAACATGTTGGTGAAGCTAACCCAACAGATGATTTAACACTACTTGTGGCTTTAGATGAACATGGTAATTTTGCCGTAGTTCAGATTCATATGAAAACTCTTGAAATGGTACTTTATTTTCAAATTATCCTCTTGCTTCTAGCTTGAAATGGGAACTTATTGTTGTCTTTAATGGCTGGTTCAAGATGATAGTGTAATGATCAATAGCATTATGCCAGTGGGGGTTCTTTATTTATTTATTTTTTAAGATGTGAGTATCCATGTCGAACTTCATGCCTCTTTAACAATATCTATGGTATAATGAAATTGTACTTTCTGGAGCTATTGTATGGTAAGAGCTCGAACTTAAGTTGTTTTTATTTTTACCCATGCCATTACACCCCATTGTCTAAAAAATATTGTGAAATGCCCAAAGTATCTGGGAATGAAACAAAAATATATTATTAGTAGAGGTCAGTAGTTCGACTCCCCTTGGAATTATTTGACTCCTAGTCTGTTAGCTGTTAGTTTTATTTATATTTGATGGGTATTATTGTACTTGGGAGTTATTAATATAAATAAAGAGTTCAGGGAAAAATCCTTACTTGAGGGTTCTTTTCTCATTAGCCTCATTCATTCTTTCTTTTTTTTTTTTTTCCTCTTGTTTTCTCATCTTTCTTCTTCTCCTTCTTTCAACATTTTTGACCAAATATTGCCTATAGTAGAAGTTGTGAATAAATTTATGCATGATCCTTGTGTTGTGCAATTGGATGTGGACTATTAGATTCATTGTTATCTTAAACATGCTCTAGGGGGATACTGTTCTCCAACCATGCTCACTTAAGGTTGGAGGCATTTATTGATGCAAATTAGGTTTAGTTGGTGATGGATGGTGTACTTCTGGTTACTGTATCAAGGGAATCTAGTCAATTGGTGAAGTAGAAACTAATCAATAGTCGTTAGGTCAAGTGTAGTGGCAGATTATAGAGCAATATCTCATAGCATTTGTGGTTTTAAACTTTGCTGGGAGATTTAGGGATTTGTTAAGACGAGCCTCTAGAGTTGTAATGTGACAATAAAGTTGATATTGATTTTTCTCACAACTCAGTTCGACATGACAAGGCCAAACTTATTCAGATAAATAGACACTTTATAAAGGAAAAACTGAATATGGGTTGGGTTTACATGTCTTTTGTGAGATCAGAAGATCAGTTAACACATTTTTACAGTAGCTTAGTTGTAAAATTTTTATTTCCATTAGCAAGTTAGGCATTAGAGATATATATGCACCAATTTGAGGCTAGTGTTATCCATAAGTTTTATTTATATGTGATGGGTATTTTTTTACTTACGAGTTACTAAGATAAATAAAGAGCTCATGGAGAAACCCTAACTTTAGTGTTCTCTTCTCATTGGCCGTCACTCATTCTTCTATATCTTCCTCCTCCTCTTATTTTTTTTTTCTTCGGTTCTTTTCTTCTAATCTAATAAACCTCAAACATGGTCATTTTTGGTACAAACTTGCAATGAACTACAGTTAACTGTGAAAACAAGACAATTTTCTTGCAAACAAGAGTAAACCAGTTAGTCAGTCTCCAATACTTGCATTTATATAGAAAATAAGCTGGTTGGTTGAAAGTTCCCAGTACTTGCATTTTTATATGGTACGCAATTATGGGGGCAGTTTAAGAAGGAACACTTTTACTTCTTTTCCGCATGCCTTTGTTATTGATTCTGAAAGTGACCTTTATCCATGTCTAGCTTCAATTGTGTGTAATTTAGTGGACGTGCACTGATAATTCTTTTGGAAACTTGATAGAAGAGCAGAGAATAGGGCTCCAGGATAACGAAGAGAAATAACCCAAGATCCTTGCACTTGGAAACTCAAACAAATTCCTTAAGTGTTTGGAAATAGTAGAAACACACTAGCATCGTGTAGGCTTTATCACGACATTTCTACATAATCGTGAAAAACAGTAATACTGGGCTTCTCTAAGGGTTTTGTCGCTTTGTTGAAATGGTAAGATGTTTTTCTCCTAAACTTAAAATTTTGCTGTTTAAATTTCAAATTGGATATGTATGATTTCTTTTCTTGACTATCTAAGGTTTTTGGTTGCATGTGCTGAAGATTTTTCCAGTAGTAATACTTATTAGAATATTTATGCTAGCTGCTATGGAAACTGGATTCTACTAATTGCAGGCAAAGCTAAAGGTGTTCTTTTCGAAGATGCTGGTGATGGATATGAATTCACTAGAGGTGGATATCTATTGACAACATATTTTGCTGAAGTTGAGTCTTCAATTGTAACTGTGAGAGTATCCAAAACTGAAGGGTCATGGCAGAGGCCAAAACGTCGGTTGCATGTACAGTTATTACTTGGTGGATATGCTATGGTATATCTTCTGTCTACAAAATTACAAAGATTCATTTGACAAAAGTTCCTTGTTCTTAATAAGCACTAAAAGACTAGAGGTATGTATTTTATTAATTATTCTATAATTCCTGTTTTCCTCTTTCAGCTTGATGCGTGGGGCATTGATGGGGAAGTTCTTCAAATCAAGATACCGTCAGAAGATGAAGTGTCTAACTTGCTTTCTATGACTCAGAAGCAATACAAGATTCGTATGGGTAATAATGCTTGTTCAAATTATTCCATGTTTGTTACAGCTCTTTTTTGTCCTTTATATTTTCTTTCTTTTTGTTCACCACATTTGATGCCTAAGATGCACGGATTTAGACTCCAGACATAGATACAATATGGCATGGTCTTGTTGAGATGACAATTATTGTAACACAACACAATAGAGACACATCAACACATGTCAATCCCAAGTGTCTTGTTTAAAAAAAAATTAAAAAAATAATAGGACAAGATTAGACGTGTCTAACGCACGTCGGGGGAGTGTCTGAAGAGTGTCAGTTTCTGACAAGGATGTAACATGGATACATCACCTTCTTAGAAGTGTCCACACTTATTGGTTCACCACCATACTGCCCCCAAATCTCCGGCAAATTATAATGCTGCAGTAATATTCTATTTTCCTCTTCATAAAATGGAATTGACTGTAATGAAACTGTCTTCAATTTTAGTTAATATATTTGAAATTTGATCCTTTTTTTAATTCTAATTAACACCTTGATGATGCTTACTAAAGGAGCAGGCTCCTTTGTCTTTTTGCTGCAACCTGTGTTCTATACTTGGCTCTGTTTTATTTTATTTATTTTTTGAAATTTGGTTTTAATTAGTCTTATAACATTAATCATTTCATGAATGCAACACTATGCTCCTAAGAAACATTCAGGATGAGAGTTCATGCTTTATAATTTTATTATTTTTATCATCATCCTATTATTATCATGGGAGGTATAATATGCTGGATTCTAGTTTCAGACGGCACATCTCATTTTGTCTTGTTTTGTGTTCTAATTTCAAAAAATTTAATAATGTTAAATATTTCACTATAATGGGCACATTGAAACAGGCTTATTTTGTGTCATGTGATTATGAATATATCGTGGTTGTCATGCTGTTTTGTACTGAGATCTTAAATGCAGAAAATGCTAAGTGTATTCCAGACGTGGAAAAGGCTTCTGGACACAAGGGAATAGAACTTTCAAGGACTCCTATTGAACTGAAAAATGGTGTTTGGGCTCTCAAAGTGATTCCTTGGATTGGGGGGAGAATTATTTCAATGGAGCACCTTCCTTCAGGTAATTCGTGCTTGCACGGTCAAAACTTTGTTTTGAGTCTTTTGACACTCAGTTTTCTATCTGTTTGTGTATAATAAACTTTCAAAATGGACAGAGTTCTGAGCTGAACACATCCTTTACTACTGAAGAGAAAATGTTCAACATTGGCAGCTTAATCGTCCTCTGCTAAAATATTTGAGGTCCTTTTGTAGTTAATGAGATGAATTCTTTTCTTTTGAGTGTTAAATCTCTCTCTCTCTCTCTCTCTCTCTCTCTCTCTCTCTCTCTTGGGGAGAGTGTGTGTATGTTAACAAATTAACACTAAGGCTACATTTTTGGGATGAATTTGAACTTTAGAATGGCTAATCATCATTGCTTGTTGTGCAGAACAATGTACAAAGGCAAGAAAAGGAAGAAGATAATAGAAAAACCTTAAAACATCCTTGAGGCTGTTTACGAGTCTCACCTGAATAAATCAGTGGATCTCACTGTAAACAGAGAGGAGAATTATTAAGAACTTTTATTAATCAAAATTGTTGCACTACCGTAAGCTTGTGTGTATGAAAGCATTGAAACTTTCGTGGTAGGCAAAGGAGTTCCTTAATGCTGCTTGACAAAGGTTTCTTCAACTAATTTATGTGGAAAGAATTCCTGATAATTGAGGAATAGATGACCGGAGCACCTGATCAGCCTGGACACCACATGAACATGTTATGAACAAGATAATCCTAATCTGTAAAGTTATCAAAATGTGCATGAAAATGAAAATTCTGGTTTTTCTAGATGGTGGGAGATTGATGGAGCTTGTCCAAACTCAAGTTGAATTGTTTAACAGGGTTGCAGTCATTTTTCCTTTATGGGTATTAGAATCATTTCCTATTTTGTATATAAATGTACATGTTACCTATTCCTACTTTGTAGAGGATTCAAACTAGTATAAATACAATGCATAGACAACTGTATTTGGGCTGTCAAGCCATTCAGTTAAACTAGTCTCTTGACATGGTATCTTATCGATAAAAATTTGGGTCCATTGAAGTACTTTTTGGGTATTGAAGTAGCTCAGTCTCATATAGGCATTGCTCTCTCTTAGAGAAAATATATTCTTTATTTATTATCCAAGACATGTATGTTGGGTTGTAAACTTGTAGACACTAAATATTAATTTTTTTCCCCTGGTAGATAAATGGGAGCCATTAGATAATCCTAAATATTATTTGCCATTTGTTGGAAAGTTAAAATATTTAATAGTTACAAGACAAGACATCTCTTTTGCTACAACTGTGATCTGTCATTTCCTTGAGTGGTCTCGTGCTAGTCACTGGAATGTAGTTATCTAGATTTTGAGATATCTAAATGGTGCAAGTGGTAGATGTTTGTAGTTTCAAGATAATAGTCTTGCTTTAGTTTAGGAATACACAAATGCAAACTGAGCTGGATCACCATCAGCTTAGTGATCTACTATTATATCTTTGTTGGATGCAACCTAGCATTGTGGAAGAGCAAGGAGCAAATAGTAGTAACACGATCAAATGCACAGTTCAAGTATAGTGCCATGTCCCACACCTTATGTGATTTGATCTGGATACAAAATATATTTTATAATTAGGAGTTGTTTTGTGATAATTTGGCTACTGTTTATATTGCCTCCGATCCAGTATTTAATAAAAGAGCCAAACACATTCTGGTTGACTCTCATTTCGCTAAAGAGAAGATTGT
>JAVXUM010000004.1:4155420-4166219 GCA_035590655.1 Pouteria glomerata
TATGTGATATGACTAGTCAAATCAAGTTCGTAGACCAACTTATTGATTTATTCACCAAGGCTTTGGGGGGGGGGGGATCTCAAGTACAAATTTGGTATATATATGGTCCAGCTTGTGGTGGTGTTAGAATCATTCCTACTTTGTATAGAATTGTGCATGTTTCCTTTTCCTATTTGATATAGGAGTGTGATAGTATAAATACAAAGCATAGACAATGGTGGCAAACCTTTCGGTCAAATGTTGTCTCTTGACAATGCGATGCATATGTTCTCCTCTTCAATACTGAAATGTTATTCAAAGTTAGATTCCACCACACTCCTATGAAATAGAGTGATGTATGTGCACGCACACCCACAAACAAACAATTCTAAGTATGTCATATCCCAAAATTTAAGGATAAGACCGATCGTGAACCATAGTGCCTTGGCTTATGGCACACGCAAGTCTTTATAAACCCAAACTACTAATATCTATAGTAGTAATAAAATAAAATCTTAAATAATTGTGTCAAATATAATTTTTCAAATAAAATCAATCAACTAGTTCACAACAGGAATAGCTCCAGAATTTATACAACTCAATAATACCTAAATTCTTAAACCCAAAGTAAGCAATTAAATATTCTTATAGGAGGTCACAGAGTCGTGGTGTCACGACCCCAACTCAATCCAAAATTTTTGATGATAATCCTTTCATCTCATTTGAAAAATGTTAAAAATGAGGGATGGGCTAAAAGTCTAGTAAATGGATTGCCAAACAAAATATAAAAATAGCAATTTGAAAATAATAAATTTTCAAATAAACAATTTAACCAAGGAAAATTTCAAGTAAATAATGTTTATGCATAAATAATAGTAATTTTAAAGCTGCACACTAGAGTGCAAAAATTTATAATCAACACATCAATTACAACGGTGGTGATAAATCATTAATTCATAGATTATCAAATGAGAATTAAATATAACATGTGTCGAATAATTTCTCATGGGCAATGCTTGTTGGATCTAATATCACACTTAGAAGAGTCACCCAGTCTGGCTTTTGAGTTCTTTCCCAAGTCGATTTGATTTAGGTCACCACGGTTTTCATGGGTCTGTTCCTACAATCGTTGAGAACTAAGGTCACCACAGTTTTCATGAACCTTTTTCTTAGTTGCTAGAGTTACCCCACTTAAGAAGCTTATCCTTTGAACTTTTATTTCAATTCCAATTACCACAATTAGTTCTTCATCACAATCCTGTAAAATCAAACTAAACTGAATACAATTGTTTAAACAATATTTTCTTTGCTCCATAGGATTAAACATAAATTTTCTCATCCAGACTAAATAGAACTTCATAAATATGAGTTTACAAAATCCAACCTTGAAAACATATATGCATGGATTAATTTATAAATTTTAATACTAGCAAGCCAAAGCACTCATATGAAATCCAAAGATGTAAACGTAAAATAAACCAGAATAATCCGTCACAATCTTAAATACATGAATATAAATATTTATTATTAAAATTCATCTAAAACAAAAATTATTAACTCTCTCTTCATCTGAATAATTAGTACTAATAATTAACTTATTAAATAGTTCTAATTTAATACTCAACCAAAAATAGGGATGTCAAAATTATCCGTACCCGGTGGATACCCGTTTCACCTGTCTCATTCGGGGAGGTTGGGGACATTAATAATTGGGACGGTGATGAGTATGGGAATTTTAAGATTTTTCCAAACAGGCGTGGGGAGGGTCTCCACTCCGCTCCGTATCCGTTTAAATATCTATTTATTAAATTATACACATTTTTAATATTTATTTAATATATATAATAATTTATAATATTTATTAGATAATATATAATTTATAATTATTATTATATTTGGCGGGTAAACGGGGATAGGGATGGGGAATCCATTACCTAGCGGGGACTGGTATGGAAAAAATTTTTACACTTGCAACGAGGATGGGGACCGGGACGGGGAAGGCCATATCTGTCTCGTTGACATCCCTAACCAAAACCCAGCAAACGCCATTCTCAATCTTCCTTCCTCCTTTTTTTTTTTTTTTTTTTTTTTTTTTTAACCTGACATAACAAACCTGACCTAAAATTTAATGCTTTTCTCAAGGCCTCGCCTCTCAACAGCACACTTCTTCAAAGCTGAATTGAAAGATGCCTCAAGCTTTGGAACTTTCTCGCTCACATCAAAGTCTTTCTTCTCCTCTCTCTCTCTCTCTCTCCCCCTCCCCCACTCTTGTCACAAAAACAATAAAACCCTGATATGAAATAAGCCCTATTTAAATATAAATTCTTTAATCTAGTGCCACTACATGCATTTAAATTATGGTGGACTTCCAATCATATCCAAATGATAAAAATTCTTTAAAATATCCAATGATCCACACTTACCCTAAAACATAAAGCTGATCATTATTATGTATAATTGCTTCTAAACCTTGATTAAGAAGGTTTATAGCAACACGTTGAGAACATATATGGATAATTTTATAAAAGATGTAAAGGGATTGTATTAAATCTAATAACAATTCTTAAACTAAAATTTGAAAAATTTGGCCCAAAGTAGTTGTGATATATTCTCTTAAAATTTTGTGTGCTATGTTAATGCTTTTTTATATATATACATATGATGAAACAATAATGAATTATTCAGTGTCTTAACCTTCGAATATTCATTTATGAGTCTGAGGATAATCCATAATATACGTCTTACCAGGTCTGAATGGGAAATGGGGATTGACAGTTCAAAGTGTCATATGCAAATATTGGTGCAATTATGTTATAGGAACCATTAACAGTCTTTCTTTGCCCAGAATTTACTCTATTTTCTTGTCATTTTGGTTTATGTATCAAATAATATTTCTGTGTTCAAGTGATGTTTCAATTGAATGTGTGAACTGTAAAAGTTCGTCAATTTGTTTATCAAAAAAAAAAAAAAAAAAAAAGAAAAGAAAAAATACTTGATTTGTTTTCATGTTCATGTTCCATGATCTTGAAAATTCTAACCATAGAAACTTATCTTAATGGAACTTCAAACACATACTATAGGCTCTTTATGTTGATATTCTGTTTGTAATCTTTGTGGATGCCATGGCAGGAACTCAATGGCTTCATAGCAGTGTTGAAGTTAAAGGGTATGAAGAATATAGTGGTACTGAGTATCGGGCTGCTGGATGTTCTGAGGAATATACTGTCATTGAGTATGTTACTGAATTCTTAAATGCATTTTTCATTGAAAAGACGTGATTTTATGTCGATGCAAGGAATGAGTGACACTAATCTTTTCCACACTAATTTATATATGTGATGAGGCCAAACACCCATCTTGAAATTCTTGTCCTAGAACTACATAGAGAAATGTTGTTAGAAATGTTTGGTCGCCCAGCTAGATTGTGTTACTAACTGATATCTTGTTCTAAGTCACACGTGGTAGTGTGCTAATCTGCATTGTGTACTTCTCAAATCTAATATTTTTTTTATTATTGTTCATGGGTAATTTAAGCTCCGTTTGGATAGACGTGGATTTCAAATGAATGGATTTGAGATTTGAATTTTACAAAAATACAAGAGAAATAGCTAGCCGACCCCACCTAGTGGGAAAAGGCTTGGTTTGGTTTACAAGAGAAATAGCTAATTTATGTAAGAATACATGAATGATTTTTATTATTACTATTAAAATAGTTGATTCACTACTTTCTAAAGCAGTGGCGCCGAATATCATGAAGGATTTTAAATAACTACTTTTATTTGGTGATTTCAATGTATCATGTTAAACCAATCAAATTTAGGATGAAATCCATAACTAAACTACCAAGTTTATTTGAGCAATTCTCCTTAAATTAATAGCACCAAATCCTTTGATTTCAAATCCATACCAGTGCAACCTTATTCTTAATGTATGTCTTTACTTGTAAACCATATAGAGGGATGCTTTTTGTCGTACAATGTAAGAGATGCACGTTTTGTTAAATTATCTTGATATAAATTGCTGGGTCAATTTTCTATTAGCTTGCACTTTTAGGACAATTGGTGATTTAACACAATATTAGAGCTCATGTTCTAGGAGGTCCTGAGTTCAAGTCTTATTATTGTGTTTGTTCTCCGTTTATTCGTGCGCACTATGTTCTGTTTCGGTTGGTGCAAATTTTTGTTTAATTTGTCTCTCTCTCTACTTCACGTGCAAAGTGAGGTTACACATGGGAGGAGTGTTAAATTAGCTTAATAAATATTGTTGGGTCTATTTCCCAATATCTTGAAGTTTTAGAACAATCGGTGATTTAACACTTCCAATTCACTTAGCTTCGTATATTGTGCAACGTGACTTAAGTGTCCTGTAGTTTGGGGAAAATAGTACGATTCTCAGTGAGTTTGCTTCTCTAATTTACTGTTTGAAATTTGAATTGATGTGAATCAGAACGTGGGCACATCATGTACTCTATTCCTTCAAGTAACTTGATATGTTAAAAGCAACTCCAGCTCTTGTTGAATTTCAAGTAACTTGATACATTAATAGCAGTCTTCACTCTTGTTGGATACTCTCAACAATATCTTGAATTGTACCCTTGCAACATTGTGTTGACAGGACCATAAAAGGGGTTTTGCAGTTCTTAACTATTTTTATGTGGAACCATATCATCTTTGTCTTTAAAGTATCTTTTATGACGACTATATTGTAAATGAGTGCTTATCACTTTTCAGTTCTAAAACATTATTGTTAATAAACTTGTTAAGTTAGCTTCATATAACATTGTTTGATGGATTTTCTAACAATTCAATGTTTAGGACAATGTATGACTCAACAAAACTTATACCAATTCATGAAAGAAGTGAAAGCTAATTATAAAATTGCTTTCTCAACTATTTAAATTATTCTAAATGTCTTTCTGTCATCCAAAATCTAAAACGAGACTTTAAATCAGGCTTTCACGTAATTTTCAAGTGATATAAATTTGAAACTCTGTTCTTGTTGTTTGGTTTGTTTTGTTTCATGCCCTAAGAAAACATGGTTTAGTGTAATTTGATTAATGTTTAAAAACTAGTATTTTATGCAGGTACCATGTACAGATGGTTTATGGGATCTTAAAACTTGTTTTTATTCAAAGACAATGTGAATGAATTTTGTTTCTGGCTTACTAATCCAAAAATCATAAATACCACCCTAATCCTTAATTTATCTCCGTTTTCATATATAATAATGAAATCTTCTTTCTAGGCGGGATCTTGAGCAGGCGGGAGAGAGGGAGTCTCTTGTGCTTGAAGGTGGCATTGGTGGTGGACTAGTTATGGAACGGAGGATATCTTTTCCAGAAGGTGGCTCCAATGTTTTTAGGATTGACTCGAGCATTGTAGCGCGCAAAGTTGGTGCTGGTTCTGGTGGATTTTCAAGGTTTACTCTTGATTTTCGGTTCTAAATATACATTTTGAACTTCCTGTAGCATTGCATGGATTGTTTTTTTGGCTAATAGTTTTTGTAATTATTAAATCCACAACATGTAGGGTGAATGACAAAGGAGAGAATTAAAAGAATCTTGTGACAAAAATCTTGAGAATTTTATAATTTATGAACTTCATTGAACCAATTTTTGGATGCATGGATTTTGTCTGGTTGAATTATTTAGGGGCGGTTATTTTTTTGCCAAATTAATTAATCAATCACATGCGATAAAAATAATAAACAGTCACATAAAAAAATAGAGACATGGTTTTTAACGGGAAACTCAAATCGAGGGGAAAAAACACAAAACAATCAAACACTATGATCAATGAACAATTACAAGACATTGTTACACAATTGAATACCTATTTGAATGCTCTTGCCGAATCTTTGTATATCATTCAGATATGATTGGTTGCCATGACGTTGAATACACAATCCACCACATTGAATCCATAGCATGAGCATACCTCTGGAATCCACTAAGGGGGTAACTCAATTATGAAAATAAACTGGTGGAGAGTTAATTTTAACCTCCAAAACCTCTATGGTAATGTCTTGTACTTCTCTCCTTTCAAAACTAAGTTAATATTGCACTTATATATCCTCCCAAGAGGTCTTACTCGAGCCAAGCCAAGTTTTGGGTCACTCAAGTTTCGCTCGAACCATTATTACTGGGCTTGGGCTTGAGCTTTTGCATGGGCTCGAGATTGGCTCACAAGTAGCTAAACTAACCAAAACGATGTTATTTTTTTCCTAAACTATAATAAAAACATATAGCTCGGTTAAACCAAACATTTTGGTAAAAAAAATTATAAACATATATATTATTTAATCAAGCTAGCTTGCTTGGAGCTTTGGAGCCAAGCACTTCTAGGCTCAAGTTTGATTTTAAACGAGCCACAAATCGAGCTCAATTTGAGCTTGAGCTGAGTTGTTGTCAAGCCTTGTCACGCAGCTTGAGAATATGTTGATTCTGGCTGTTCCTAGTTGCCATCCACTCGATGTTATGCTGAAACTTTCTTGAGCCAATCAGAGCTTACACCAGAACTTTCTTCATTTGTTTCTTACTGGCAATGACAATTACTGTGTGAGGAGTCATCTGTTAGAATATTTCCCCGCAATATATTCCACCCCAAGTGTACCTGGCAGTTTGTATTTTCATTTGCCTTTTAAGTATACCCAACAATCTATCTGATTGAATCGATTTTTGGGTCATTTCTCTTACTACGGGGAAGACTTTTGGGTTTTATTTTTCTGTTTAATTTCCCCCCTTTTATTGGCCTTTGTGCATATAGTTTTATATTTGCATTGTTTTGTAGGCTCGTCTGCTTGCGGGTGCACCCAGTGTTTAAACTCTTGCACCCTACGGAGTCTTATGTCTTATTTACTGCCATTGATGGTTCTAAGCATGAAATTTGGCCGGAGTTTGGTGAGAAGTTTTTTGAAGGGGATCTTCGCCCTAATGGTAATATCTCAGTTCTCTTTAACATTTTTTTTTTTTTGCTTGGAAAGTTTCTATTCATTCCTCTTGGAGTAGAAATTTAAGCTGCTTGATAAGGAAAAGAATGTAAAAAAGATATACGTATCAAAAGGAAAAGAAGAAAATGGAAAAAAGAAAAAAAGAAGAAAGTAAAGAAGGTTGTTTGCAAAACCAGGCATTAGATTAAATGAAAATAAACATCATTAAATTCCATGCTTTTTCTGATGGTTGGTCAGAATTTGGACCCGCATCCACTTGAATTTATTAATATGGAATCATATGAAATGAACCCCACATGCTTTTAGGTTCCAAAGATCTCTAACTTAATGCTTAGCATGGAAGAAATCCTTAACTAACCCTGAGATTGCATCTATAGTTTTTTCTCCTTGTGGTTGAAAATACTTCTCTGATTGTGCAAAGATAAACAATCTAAAGTACTTGTCCTAGGATCACAAATCTCCCTTTTGTGTGAGCTTGAACTCTCCATAATCACTTCTTTGATTACCAGACATTAACCTTGATTTATTGGACATTATTAGATGCAACACATCTACATGAGGGTTTTTATTTTATTTTTTTCCTTAATCACCTGAAAATTGGATCAATAGTTTCCCCTGAAGTTTTGCCGAGTTTCCACACTGGCGGTGATCTTTTTGAACTCATATTAGGAAATACAATTATGGCCATTGGTCCGAAAATAATTTCTCACAATTTCCACTAATTTTAAGGCCGAAAGACAGATGAAAAATGAAGAATTGGAAACTGTAGATCTGGGTCTGGCAAGGAAACTATGAAATCTAACAAGTGGTTGGACTCTAGAACCTTATAATTATTTCTTCTCTTTAGTATAGGAGCTAAATCAATGAAAGTGATAAGAAGTCATCAGTAGAGAGGTCATTTGACAGCATTAATCGCTGAAACATTTGTATTTTCTAAGTGAGTACAGTGTTAAGACCAACTATGTTTTATGGTATAGAGTGTTGGGCTATTACGAAGTGACACTCACACTAAATGAATGTTATATACATGACGGTGTTAAGATAGATGTGTGATGATGCAAGAAGAAATATGATAAGAAATGAGTATGTCTGGTTGAAAGTTAAAGTGGCATTTATATAAGTTAAGAGAATGTCGTTTAAGATGAATTGGTCATGACCAACACAGCCTAGAGCTAATAAGGAACAATGAGTAGATTCAAGTAAGAAAGGTAAAGAAGATAAAAGGTAGTCCTAAGATTACATAAACTAAAATTGTGAAGAAAGACCCAATTGCATATAACCTTGACATGACAGACATGAATGGAGGGAGAGGATTCATGTAGCTAACCTTAACTAGTTTGGGACCAAGGCTTTGTTTAGTCAAGGAGAGACTGAAGCTCAATTCTAATGGAGTAATAATTGTAATCTTTCCTATTTTCCATAGAAACACAATAGTTACACACAAATACATCTTTTGGCAAAATAATAATTTTTTTTAGTTGATTTAGGCTTCCAAACATTGAGAAAGTATTTTTTTTTTAATATTTCTATGCATCTTCTTATTGGTCTGTACTTACTCTTGAAACATTTCTGTACTAACCTAAGCAATCTATTAAAATAAAATTTTGATTCTTGGTTGAGTGTGTGCTTGGGAGTGTTGTGTTTGGAATCCAGTCTTGGCACAAAACTATAGTTATATTAAGCTGTGCTGAGCTTAGTCCACATTCAACGTGATTAAATAACCCAAATCCAACCTAATGACTGGCAAATTGCCATGGGATACCTGCTTCACATGCTTAGTTTTCTTGTTTTGGAATGCTTCTTTTACTGCCTAACAAAATTTGGGAAATGTCAATGGAAAACCCATATATTTATCAGAAAATTTGAAGATGCAAAAACTTTTAGCTTTCAACTCCAACAAAATTTTTGTCCCAATGTTAATGATTATTATGACATTCGATTATTGTTCATTACCACAGAATAAAATTTTAGAATGAACTCTAGGAAACATGAATATGCAAGTATCTTTCAAAGGTACAATTAAGCAGACAAAATATTAATATGGTATGCAGAAGTAATCACAACTATATTTCATGAACTTCTATATTAAAGATTGTTAAAATTGCTTCATATACATTGTTGAGCCAATTGTCTACCGGTGGAAGCTTCTGGGATGATTGGTAGGTTAACATATATCAAGGTTCTAGCTGAAGCCTTCAGGAGTTACTCATTCAAGTCACATTTTCAATGTTTTTCTGCTTTTTATTGTTGTGTACTTTATTTGTTTATGTTGGTACACCTTATTTGATTTAGTTTGTTTATTTATATTCCATGTGCAAGTTAGGGTCACATGTAAGGTGAAGGTTAAAATAACTTGATATACATTGTTGAGTTTATTTTCTACAAATTAAGTTTTTGGGACAATTTGTGACTATTAAACTTTCAGCTACCATCTCTTCTAAAATTTCAACCTATTAGGGAGGGGTAACTTTAGTAATGGGTGTTAGACAGGTATCCCACACCCAAAGTCGTCATTATCATGTCAACATAAGTTTCCACATGGGGAATAATATATTCCAAATGTAGCACCTTGTGAAATTTGAAGTTCTAAAACATCGTTCTAGGCTTGTATAATTTTGGAGTAGCCTACCATATGACTTGGTCAAAAACAGATTGACAAATACTTGTTTCTGCGTCTTTCTAATCTTTTGTGCTACTTTAAGAAATGAAATGAAACCCCAACTTAGTTATGCATAGAATATGGCTTTCAAGTAAATGTTTGTGGATTACCAAAAGTTAACCAAAAAATAAAATAAATAGAAGAGGCATCTTTATGCAGGAATTTACAACTTACCTTTGTAAAGATCAGAGGAATTTATAACTTTAACGGGAGTTTACGACTTACCTTTGTAAAAATCAGAGGAATTTATAACTTAACTCGAGAAAATAGAAATGAGAAAGAAAATCTGAAAAACTTCCCTCAAATCTATGTAATATTTGCGTTAACTGATAAAAAGGTGAATGGTTATGGTTTGGAATAGTAGTCAGTGTAATTTTTTTGAGACCATCAATTTTATTGAAGGCATGCTATTCAATGAGGGAAATAACCAGATTTACTTTGAACATTAAATGCATAGCCGTATTTGGTTCGGTGATTGTTAGTTATCCGGGAAGCCTTGGACGATTGTATCTGCTACTGTTTGCAGTTAAGCATCCCATTTGAGCAGTTTTATCTATTTATCTATTTATTTTTTTGGGTGATCTTTATTTCAGGTGAATGGATGCTGGTTGATAGATGTCTTGGCTTGAGTCTGGTCAACCGTTTTAATGTCAAGGAGGTTTTCAAGTGTCTCTTGTACTGGGGAACTGGAACAGTTAATTTAGAGCTTTGGTCAGAAGAAAGGCCTGTTTCAAAGCAATCACCTCTAAGAATTTCTCACGAGTACGAGGTGAGAGGAATCGCATAGTATTTTCTTTTCTTCTTTCCATTATATATATATATATATAGCAAACTTTTTTCAGTGGATGCCAAAATGTAAAAGCAGCACCCTGTAGCCTAGCTGACATCTATCTACTCGGATATTGTGTGTTCTTACCATTTCTAATCTATGCCTGTCAGTCTGTTAATTTGTTCACCTGGGGAATCAAAACTTTAATGAATCTGCACTGAATCTTAAAGTTGAAAGTGTCTGTATCAGGTGGTCCATTTTCTAATGTGCGTTTCGCCCGCTTCTCTGTTGTTTTATAGAGTAACGGCCTCTATGATTTAGATATATATGTGTGTGTATATATATATCTATGATGATTATTGAAGTGTTTGAATCATAGTGGGGACATGGGATAATTTTCCCTCTGGTTGGGTTTGTCGTTGACAGAACTAGCTGTGATTTAAA